>VZQC01013162.1:4431-131091 GCA_009823505.1 Rhizomys pruinosus | reverse complement strand
GTTTCCTTCAGGACTGAAGGCTCTGTACCCTGTGTTGAATCAGAAGTTCTTGGAAGCCCTTCTAGAGGGTGCTGTGACAAAACAGCCCCACCTGACGCCAGCCTTCCCCTCCTGCTTCGTCTTGAGACATTCTACCTTCAACCTGTGATCCAGCTTGTCTTTCATACTCTCAGTCTGTCAAACTCTCTTTTGGTTTAGACCATTGGACCTCTTTCCCTGGCTTGAAAATTCCCATTCATTCTTTTTGTGGGTCTCTTTCATTTTTCTCATATTTATTTATCTTTATTTTTATAGTTATTGAAATATATACCTATATTTACTATAAGCTTCTTTGGAGCAAGAAAGTTGTTTATCCATGTATCTGTATAATACCCAATTTACAACATAATATTTAGTGATTCAATAAAAATCTCTTGGTAAAATAATTAATTATGAATAATTGTGAGTGGTAGTTAAATGTGCCACGTTTTAAACTAGGAACATTGGAAGTTCAGAATAAAGACTACAGCATAATTTTTCTAGGTTCTATGAAGAAAAATTATAGTATCTGATATCTCAGTTGAGGACTGACATCCTTTTTTATTATTTATTTATTTTATTTTTTATTGGTCTTTTCGGACAGGGTCTCCCTGTAGTCCCAGCTGTCCTGGAACTCACTCTGTAGACCCAGGCTTGGCCTTAAATACAAAGATGCCGCCGCTCTGCCTCCCAAGTGCTAGAGATAAGGGTGTGCACCATGCCCAGCTATCCTTTTTTATTTTTTATTATTTTTAGTTTATATTTACTTTTGAAATTTTTATTTTCAAAAATGTTTCAATTTTTTAATATATATTTTATTGGATTTTTATGCAGTTCATATAATACATCTTAATCATATTTAGACTCCACCCCTATCTCTACCACCCCAGTCTCTCCAAACTGGATTTCATGCATTCTGTTGTATATGTTAAGACCTATTGAGTCAAGTGTGTGGCCCCAGATGTCCCTTGGTGTCAGTTCATCTGCTGGAGCGTGTTCAGCCTATTTAACATCACTCCCTTAAAGAAGATCAACTCTGGGCTAGAGAGATAGCCCAGCAGTTAAGAGCACTGACTGCTCTTGCAGAGGACTCTGGTCGATTCCCAGCATCCACAGGATGGCTAACAATTGTCTGTAACTCCAGTTCCAGGGGAACCTGACACTTTCTTCTCACCTTCACGGGGATTGCATGGCATGGGTGCACTTATATACATGCAGGCAATATACTCACATGCGTAAAATAAAATGAAAACAAAAAACAAGATCAACTCTCCCTCACCCAGCAGTGATCAGCTGCCAGTAGTTCCTTAGCTAAGGTTGAGCTGCCTTCTAATCCATCAGGTCCCCAGTGGAGTGTCACTTTGTGACGATGGCTCCCTCCCTTCCTTGAGATTAGGGCTTTACCCTCCCCTATCCTCAAGGTCACTATCCTACAACTGACCTGCTCACCATCTTCCCCCTTTAGGCAGGAACCATGACTCCAGCATTCTCCGGCTCCATTCTTGGAGGCTGGCCCACACTAGAACTCAAGCGGCTGTCAGCTTTGGATGAACCACCACACAGGACTGAGGTGAACAACCATCCAAACCTCAACTCTGTTCTCTTGCTTCCTTCTGGGCTTTGGACTGGAAACACAAGACCTTGAGTGGGAAAGGTGTATCAACAGAAGAGACAAGCACCCATTTCTGAGGGAAGACAGATACAGAGAGAGACAAGGAAAGAAAGGAAGGAATGTGGGAAAACGGGAAACAACGTGACAGATCAAGATGCGCGTCGCTGATGGGAAGATGGTAGTCTCACAAAGCCTGTATTTCTACTTGGGAGGAAGTTTCTCTGAGATAACAGCACTATCTCTGTACAGACTTTTTGAAGGACTCACTCTAGCTTATTCTCTGATATGTTGAGCGTCTGTGTACAAGGCTTCCATTTATATAGAAGCTGAACATGGACTTGGAAGACAAAGGAATACGTGCTATGTTTCTTTGTATAAGAATATTTGGTTGCAGCTTTACTCTAAACTAGCCATGTTAACTGGGACATCACACAAATTATAGAACCAATTTTTCATCCAATCTCAGGGTTAGGAAGCACATCAATATCTTTGAGTCCTATCTCCCCCCAATCCCCTTGGGAATTCCTTCTACAGATTTCTGGTCAAAACCTATTAGTCTTCAGTTCTCTACTAACTTTTGAGGGAGCCATCTTTATGTCTGGGGAGGTAAATGTTGGAAAGTCCCCTGTAGCCCTCTGTCTAATATGAGGTAGTAGTTTACTGAATTAGATAAGCACAGACAACCTTCACAATCAGGAGGGTAGGTATTATTTTAAATATTGTGTTGTTTTTAATAAAAAACTAAAAAATCGTTGCCTTAAATGTTTGAAATTGAGTCTCAGATTTTTGGTTATACCAATTACATATCCTGGCCCATGTTCTACCTGGACTGTCAGATATAAGCATCTCTAGTCTGTTGAGTCTTCAGACTAACATTTCAGAATTACTTTCTTCCCACTGAAACAGGCCAATGCCCTTCAGTGTGGACACGAAGCAGTGGTGACCAAAGCAGGTGGCATCCAAGGTCCGGGTTCCTTCTACCTGGCCCGGACTCCAGTACTTTGTCCTTTCCTCACGAGTGCAATGAACTCCAAGCCTGCTTCATAACTGATCATTAGCAAAGGTGACGACCCAGCTAAATATAGATGGTTAAATTAAATATTACAATGCAGTTATGTATGCAACCCTCCCTGAATCAGCAGAAACTTGAGTTACTAAGTAGTTGGCTACAGCGAGCAGGTCAAAACCTTACTGGGGCCATTGCTGCTTCCTTCAAAGTTGGCTAAGCTTCCTGCTGTCAGCTGACTCTGGATGTTTGTTTTTATGCTTCTATTTTTAAACCACATAGTAGGCCTGCACAGTCAAAGTGGAGTCTTTGCCAAAGCGGGGAGTGAGAATGAAGCACGGAGAATAGATGTAGTGTTTATAATGCTAGTGAAGAGAAAAAAGAGATTGGAAGGCTGGTTGATAGCTGGATGTAATGTGCGGATGAAATGCTGTCAGTCTATTGCTCAGATCCTGTGAAGGTCTTTGACCTTTTTCATTGTTTATATGTTTCTTGTATGATTGGAGTGAGTCTGAATGTCTGTGGAAGTAAGGAATATCCTGATGAATTGGAAAATGATGTATAACTACAGCTTATAAAAAAGACAATAATTAAAAAGCAAGATTTTCAGTTCAAGAAAGAGATAAAAAAATCAATTTAACAATTCAAAAAAGCAAAATAAAAACTCTATATCCTAGGTTAGAATTGGAAACATTAGGAAGAGCGTGTTTCATATTCTAGGTTAGAGAGCCTGGATTCCTGACTAAGCTACGGCACTGAGCATCCTCCACCTCCACAGGGTCTGCATAAATAATGTTTCCCACTAAAAGGAACACAGTTCCATAGAGAAATGTCTAGGATTAAGGCAGTCCTGTTCATGTAAGCAAATACAGTAATGACGGTAGAGCTCAGAAGATGAGCAGAGTCAAACACCAGCAGAAGCCACGGGATGGGACACAACAGGAAAGGCTGAAGGAGACGGTGAGAACGATGTAAAGGATATGATGAGTGTGGCTGGGGACCTGCTCTATTTACAGGCAACCAGGCCTCCATTTGTCTCTGTGTGAGTATACAGTGTGTGATAATGATCGTATTTACGTGCATACAGGTTGTGTATACATGCGAATACAGTGTGGTATACATGCATACAGTGTGGTCTATACGTGTATGCACCCTAGTACCTGGATGTAGTGTGCCCGTGTATACGTGCATACAGTGTGTATACTGCATACAGGTGTGATGTTGATACATATGAACGCACCAGTGTGTGTATATGTCTACATGTGTGTATACATGCATACAGTGTGTGTATACATGCCTACAGTGTGTGTATACATGCCTACAGTGTGTACATACAGGTACTGCTCCAGTGTGTTCATTCAACGTGTGTGTATACATGCACCTGAACCTACAGTGTGTGTATACATGCATTTACAATGTGTGTATAATGCAACAGTGTTATTACATGCATTACAGTGTGTGTTTACATTGCATACGTGTGTGTGATCCGCGTGACATACAGGTCGTGTGTTATACATGCATACAGTGTGTGTATACATGCATACTGTGTGAAATGATACAGGGATCGGCCATACGTGTGTGTATACATGCTATACAGTGTGGGTATACTGATACAGTGTGTGTATACTGCATTACAGTGACGTTCGTATACTGTGCCCCTCTTGTTTCCTTGCTTTCGATAATGACTTGACAAATCTTCATCTTCCCTCAAAAAACAGGAGCATAAAACTTGCTGTCTTTGATCTGCACCATAAGAAAATCTTATGTTTACATGCTTAATAGGTATTTGTTATGTGACTGAATGGATGCATTTCCCGATGCCCTTACATGTTGGGGTTCATGAGGTTCCTTAGGGATAGTCGAGCAGCCAAGAGAGGGCAGGAGGGAAAGGGGTTGAAAGACTCGTAGGAACAAAGAACAGGTGGAAAAGGAAGGTAAAAATGACCAGTGATAAAAAAAAAATAGCCAGATTTATGTAAAAAAAAAACAAAAGGGGGGTGCAGAGTTGATGTTTAACTCTCAAGGGCCAGCGAAATGGCTCTGTGGGTAAGGTCGCTTGCTGGCATAAGCCATGGTGACCTGAGTCTTGATCCCCAGACCACATTTCGGTCAAGAGATAACCAACTCCACAAGTTGCATGCTCTGACCTCCACACACGTGTTGTGGCATGCTGCCCCCACACATCATGTATGCACAATAGCAATACATTTTCTTTAAATGAAGAAACTTAACGCGTCACGACACCCAGTTTTCCTGCTCCTGACCCCCCTACACAAAGCCTACTCCAGCTTGGTTGCACCGACCTCCATTTGGCCCAATGTAGTTATTTTTTTCATTGTGTTCAGTGGCATTTGTTTTACGACCAAATCAGAGCCCTTCTGCTAAGTCATCGTGAAATCTAACTTAGCTTGCACAACATGTTGTTTAGTAATGAAATTAAAATCCCAGGAAGTTTTGGATTAAAGGAGTCCTCCTTCAAGCAGATCGGGGTTAGTAAGGCAGTGTGACCTGTCTGGGATAGAATTCTCTCATCCAAAACATCCGGATCATTTGTTGGATTAATTTGCAACTCACTGGGAGATTTTTGGCCCAATTTGCTAAAGATTTTCTGTCTGCTTTCATTTCACTTTTTTTTTTAATTTTTTTTTTTATTTATTTCAGTATGTATACTCAAGTATGTCTGCATGCAGGTTTGTGCACCCGTGTCGTGCACTTGCCGCGGAGGTCGGAGAGGTCTCGGATTCCCTGGAACTGAGTTCTCCTGGAACTGGAGTTTCAGTGGCTGTACGTGCCGCCATGTCGGTGCTGCGGGATCGAACCCGGGTCCTCTGCAAGAGCGGTCGGCGCTCTTAACCGCTAGGCCATCTCTCCAGCCCTCATTTCACTTTTCAATTCAGGTCAATACGCATTTATTCAAGTCTTTTATTGAAAATGATATGAAAAGTATTACTAAGTCCAAAGAATAAAGAGAATGGCAGATAGAATACAAGAAGAGTAAGAAGAGTCATGAGTGAATAACTAAGTTCATTCCTGAATAAAAAATTTGTTCATGAATAAATAAATTCATTCATGAATAAATAAATTCATCCATCAATCCAACAAATCAACTTACAGAGTCCTTATTTTCACTAGGCACTAAGCTAGGTAAGTATTTTGCAATAGAAAAACCTAAGACACTTTCTGTTCTTTGGGAATTTTGAATTTAATGTATTTTGGGGTAAAAAAGTCTTTTTGACAATTTAAATTCAGTTTACATTAGTACCTTAATCCCATCAAAAACTTCAGAAAGAAATAAACCAGGAACAATTCTCTTGTACTTTAAACAGATATGGAAGCCGGTGGCGGTGACAATGTATCCCAAGGCACTTTGGAGGCCGATGCAGGCAGCAGGCTCTGTGCAGTTCAAGGCACATGGTCTTAATAGTGAGCACTCCAGGACAAACTGAGGGCACAGGTCTTCCTGTCTCCAAAAAAGAGCCCCTCAAAAAGAATGGGATCGAGAGCATGTTCAGAGGTAAAGACCTTGTCCAAGCCAAAAATCTGAGTTTGATCCACACAACAGGATAGAAGGAGAAAAAAATGCTGGCTTCTTAAACGGCCTCTTGGAGTTTTTCACTGAGTGACCAGAACCCACCATTTGCTGAGCTCCAATGGAGATGGGGCAGGTTACAGAAGAAAACCCATCAGTGATGGGCCGCCTCTCTTCAGGGAGCTCATCAAACAAGGCTCTGTCTTTCTTTTAGATGTTCCAAATTTCATCAGCAACAAATACATCCAAGAACCAAGGGATACAAACCAAGGCTGCAGGGACACATTATGAACACCTTCACCGAGTGTTGGAGGAGGGCACTTAACACTGTGAGTACGAGACCACCGAGCGTCAGGTCGGCAGTGCCCTGGGCAGCTGTTTGCAGCTGGAGAATGCAGGGTGAGAAGCGACAGAGCTCGGTCCGGATGCTCCAGCACGGCACCTGGAAAGTCGGGGTCTCTCTGGACATTGGGTTTCTCCTGGAGTTACGTCTGAGATCCCCACATGTGTTAACAATGCTACAAGGGCTGAGGAGGAGACAGGCGATGGGCTGCCTGCTGATTCGTCAGGAGCCAGAGCAGAGCTGCGCGCTCAGCCAGTCCGCACCAAGGGGGTTATTTACCATGGACTGAATAATCACGTTCTACTCACGTTATGTTTATTCTGTTCACATTTATTCCAGTCAGCTGATCTCTAACTGCACATGCATAGGAAGCACCCGCAGGGCTTGGGGAAACTGAGTCCCTCGCCCATTCCTAGAGCTCTGACAGGGCAGGGCTTGAGCCACAAATTTGATTTGCATGTTTCCTGGATGATGCTGATGTTGCGGTCTAAGGACTACATTGGCAAGGCATTAATGAAGACTAAGACGTTCCAAGAGTCTGCCTGCCTTCGAGAGGCTCACCATTAGTGGCGGGAACAGAAACTGAAAATAAAGCATTAGAATGCAGTGCAGTAGAACAAGCACTCAGACAAAGAGAGAAGAGGTTGCCAAAAGCACCGAGAAGAATGGCCTATTCCAGTGTAAGGTGTATGAGAACGAGAATGAGCGGGAAGCAGCCCAAGGGGAAGGATCCACATGCTCAGAACAGGTAGCGACGAAATCACATATAGGAAGTGATAAGGAGAGAGAGAGAGAGAGAGAGAGAGAGAGAGAGAGAGAGAGAGAGAATGAATAACGGGGTTGGACCTGGAGTAAGACCTGATTTAAATCTGCTTTTGGGGTGCTCTTCTAGGGATAGAAATGAATGCATGGGTAGGAGTGGGGGCCGGCAGTGATTCAGGTGGGAGGTGAGGTCATCCGGAGCTGGGCGGGGCCAGGGTGGTGGAGAAGAGGTGAAGCCGACAGGGCCCTGATGATCTAGTAGGAGAAATCACAACTCTCAGTGGAGACTCGCAGTTCCCTGATGTTTTCATGAGAAACCTGATGAAGTGTATCCAGTCTGCAGAGGAGGCCAGGCTCACACCACTGACGTCACCATGGAGGAACCGCTTGAGCAGGGCCGTGGGCGCGCACATTTGATGTTCTATAGGAGACCAGAATGCAACAGCTTATGGTTGAAAACTCCTCCCCCCATGTCTCCTGCCACAAACTCCACACATCTGTGGGGATGGGAGTCCTGTGATGATGGCGCTCTCCAGCGGGGGAAATGACCTTGGTTCAAAGGGAAGCATCTGGAGCCGGGCGTGGTGGCGCACGCCTTTAATCCTAGCACTCAGGAGACAGAGGCAGGAGGATCTAGGTGAGATCAAGGCCAGCCTGGTCTACATAGTAAGTTCCAGGCCAGCCAGGCCTACAGGGAAACCCTATATCAAAAACAAACAAACAAAAAAACCTAAAAAGGGGAAATAATTTGAACCCGTAGTGGGTGTACAACCAGTTGATGTCCTAGGAAACTAAACAGATGTGCTGAGCTGGATCCTGCTGAAATTTTTTTTTCTCATTAAAAATAAAAGTAGAGCCCTGTATGGTGGCTCAAACCTTTATTTATGTATTTTTTTATTTTAATATTTTAAGGGATTCACAATATAAGAGCACAGTTGTTTTCAGATCACATTGACGTTGCTCAGTTTGCCATACAATTAGGTAATTGGCACTAGCATCCACAGATGAGGGATAGCATTCATCGTTTGTTTTTCTGGGACTGTGTTACTTCACTCAGCATGATATCTTCTAGCTTCAGCCTTTACCTGCAAAACTCATGATGTCATCTTTTTTTACTGCTGCATAGAACTCCATTGTGTAGATGTACCACATTTTCTCTATCCACTTGTCAGTTGAGGGACACTTGGGTTGGTTCCAGCTCCTTGCTATTGTGAAGAGAGCTGAAATAAACATGGCTGTGCATGTATCTCTATGGTAAGATGAGTCTTGTGGGTACATGCCCAGGAGTGGTATGGCTGGGTCAGGTGGCAAGTTCATTCCAAGTCTTCCAAGGGTTCTCCACACTGCTTTCCATAGTGGCTGTACGAGTTTACATTCCCACCAGCAGTGGATGAGTGTTCCCCTTTCCCCACAACCTCTCCAGCACTTGGTATCATTTGTTTTCTTGATCCTAGCCAGTCTTATTGGAGTAAGATGATATCTTAAAGTGGTTTTGATTTGCATTTCCTTAATGATTAGTGATGTTGAGCAGTTCTTGAGGTGTTTCTCAGACATCTCTAATTCCTCGCTTGTGAAGTCTCTGTTCAGTTCTTTGCTCCATCTATTGAGCGGGTCGTTTGTTTTCTTTTTTCTTTGTTTTTTGAGTAGTTTATATATTCTGGAAATCAATGCTTTGTCAGATGTATCTGCAGTGAAGGTTTCCTCCCACTCTGTGGGATTTCTCTTCACTTCCTTGATTGTTTCTTTTGATGTACAGAAGCTTTTGAGTTTGATGAGGTCCCATTTGTCAATTGTCGACCTTAATTCTTGTGCAGCTGCTGTCTGATTTAGGAAGTCTTTTCCTACGCCTATGTCTTGTAGTCTGCTGCCAACTTTTTCTTCTATCACCTTCAGAGTTTGGGGTTTCACGTTGAGGTCTTTAATCCATCTGGAGTTGACTTTTGTACAGGGTGAGAGGTAGGGGTTTAATTTCATTCTTCTACAAGTGGTGATCCAGTTTTGCCAACACCACTTGCTGAAGATGCTGTCTTTTCTCCATTGTGGTTTCTTGGCCCCCTTGTCAAATATGAGATGGCTGAATTGGGTATGTGCTCAAGTTGGATCCTCAGTTTTGTTCCACTGGTCACAGTCTTTTTTGTGCCAGTACCAAGTTGTTTTTATGACTATAGTCCTGTAGTATAGTTTGAAGTCTGGTATAGAGATCCCCCTGTGTTGCTCTTTTCACTCAGGGTTGCTTTGGCTATTCAGGGTTTTTTGTTTTTCCAAATGAAATTAAGGACTTTTTTTTTTCCCAAGCCTGTGAAGAAACTCTTGGGCATTTTAATTGGGATTGCATTAAATCTATACAAGAGTTGATCCTGCTGAAATCCTAAGAGGAGAGTTGAGTCTGCAGCCCCGCTGGATGCTCAGCTAGAGCAAGTAGCTAACTTGCAGAGAGAAGGGGGTCAGAACCCAGACCAGCCCTATCTCCTGCTGAGTACCTGCCCCCCCAACCCCACGAGCATCTCTAGATGCTCATGTCTCTTCTCTAGACAGGGCAGTGACCAGCAGGGTCTGAAGGAGTGTCCTTGCCCCAGGTGGGTCTCTGGGCCTCTGGTAAGGATGTCCTGTGTTGCAGGATGGTGGTAGTAGGATGAGACCCCCAGGAAAGTGGCTGACACTCCTGTCCCACCCCTTCTTCCAGCCTCTTTACTTGGAGCAGCATCTCAATTAAACATGCTATGGCTGGGTTCTCCTGTTTCCCAAACTCCAAGGCCACCTGTGCAAGCCAGAATTCCCTGGTCCCTCCCCTCCTCCTTCTAGTGTCAGGACTGGAACACTGTGGTCATTCTGGGACAGGACTTGTGACTGTTTGCTTCCTCCTGAGAGAGCGAATGGCTCCTGCTTATCTGAAATATCGTCTGGCAGGTTCCATACTGCCCCTGAAATCACCTCTGTCCTCCTCCAGTGCCACTCCTGTTCTGGGAGCTAATGGCTGGAGGAAGATGAGGGGAGGAACTGGTTTGGGAGGTGCAAGGAGTAAACTTGACTACTGGCATATTAGATCTGATGCTAGGTGGGCTCGCCTGCTGAGATGTCCGGTCAGCACTTGGTTAGGTATCTCTGGAGCTTGAGGGGGGTCCTCACTGGTTTCCGAGTCTGCTCAAGTTGTTCTAACAAAATGCCTTAGAATGGGTAACTCATAAACTAGAAATGCATTTCTCATTGTGAAGATCAAGATCAAGGTCCTAGCTGATTCAGTGAGTGGTGAGGGCCTGGTTCCTGGCCTCATAGGATGGGACCCCCTTGCTGTGTTCTGAAGTGGTGGAGGCAGTGAGGCAGCCCTCTAGGCTTTTCCTTTTCAGGAAATTGATCTCATTCCTGAGGGCTCCACCCTTATATTTAATCAATCCCAAAGGTTCCTTCTCCCAATACCATCGCTTTTCAAGTCAGAATTTCAACATACAAATTTTAGTGGGACACAAATGTTCAGACCACAGATGCTGAAAGCAGAGATGTGAAGACTCAAGAACGACTAGGACTCCAAGGCAGAGTGTAAGAAGCAAGGCAGAAACCTTAGCCATGGTGATGAACTGGAGCTGGATGAAGGAAGATGCTATACTGATAATGAAAGGGGGAGATATTTACACTGTCTCATAGCAAAATGACAGAGTAGACTATGCAGGCAATGCAGCTGAGCATCAGCAGTCATCACTGGCCAAGTTCTCAGAGCAGTAGGGGCAGAACCGGGTCCACGTCCCAAGCACAGAGCTTTCTGGACACATTCATTCACTTTCTCTTTTAACGGTATTGATGGAGCCCCCTCTGTGTGTGTCCATGCTGGGGTAGTGTGGTGGGGGCTGGACAGGTCTGGGATGATTATCAGAGTGCAGAAGAGTCAGGAACCAGCCATTCTTCCCAATGTAAGGCTGAGTGTCCAGGCTTCAGCATAAGGCAGGCGTGGGGAGGCTGATGGATCATGGAGAAGAGTTTGTTTAGGGGGTGTGTCATGATGTAAAGTCCATGTGTGGAGGCACCAGCCAGGGCTTGTCAGGAGGCCGACATGAGGCACGAGTCGTTTCTGGCTTCCATGGAAAAGAAGGGGTGAGGCAGGGTAGACATATGCAGTACTGGCTACTTTAAATCATTTCATTAGGCCTGACTGCCTGGCACCTGCAGTGACTAAAGGCAGGGCATAAGTGACCCAGAAGGAAAGAACAAATCAGTTCACGTATTGGGGTGTGCAATTGGATCGGTGGATTGTATTTGAATGTTTTCTGTTTTATGTGAGTATTTGCCTGCAATGCCCATGGAAGCCAGAAGAGGGCATCGAATATCCTGAAACTGGAGTTACATGGTTGTCAGCCACCATGCAGGTGCTTGCGGTCAAACCCCAGTCCTCTGCAAGAGCAGCCAGTGCTCTTAATTGCTAAGCTATCTCTCCTGCCTTGGATCGTATTGTAAGAGAAGTCATCAGGAGGAAGAGGAGGAGGAAGAGAGAGAGAGAGAGAGAGAGAGAGAGAGAGAGAGAGAGGGAAGGACACCCTAGCAGGTGACTTAGTGCTATTATTATCAAGTTGTTCAGAGCAAGGTGTTGCTGGCCTACCCCCTCAGGCAGTCAGTAAGACATCCATTTACAACAGCTAGAAGCACGGCTAGCACAAAAGCAGAAAAGACACCCAAAGCAGCTACAGAAAAATAGCAAAGGCGCAGGCGCGGAACAGCATGACATGCCGTGACCCTGTTGTGTATGTCTGTGACCAGGAAAGATGGCAGCATGCAGAACTTACTAGAAACCCAGTGCGTCCCAATCTGCGTGCAGCAATGCCACCCGGTGATTGTGCATTATGTATAAACATCTCTGGCCTCGGCTGCAAATGAGTGTGGGGGATGGAACAGAATGTGCTGTTAGTGAGGGAGGCTTCGTGGGGGAATCGCGTAGCAATGAAAGCCAGGGTCCATTCAGGGAGAAAAGGTATTCTGTCCCCAAAATGATGGTTGTCAAACTTGGCTGTAAGTGAAAATCCTGAGTCTTGCAGAACCCACAGGTGAGCACACAGCTAAGCTTGAAAACCACTGTTTTTTGACTTCTGAAAGATACCTATGACCAGGGAAAAGAATAAAAGAAGGAGGAGAGAGAGAGAGAGAGAGATAGAGAGAGAGAGAGAGAGGAAGATTGATGAGAGAGGAGAGAGAGAATGATATGGTGTATGGTCAGGGAGGTGCACCTGGAGTCCTGGTCTCTCCAGCCTCTTTTTGGAGTTTCCAAGCCACTTTCTATAGTTTTTCTCAGGTCTCAGGTAGATACCTGGGTTCTGCTGCCCCTACTGGTGACTTTCGGTATGCCATCACTATCACTGGAGGTTTCAACTATCCTTACAAAGGTGTCAAGTACAGCTTGGTCATGTGACTTCAGGAGTTGAGCGTGCCTTGGCAAGCATGGCTCCCATGCAGCTGCAGCCCAAGTGGCTTCCTTCTCTTGAGAGTTGGGGAAATCCATTTCATCCCGCCGATTGTGAGATCAAGCTCAGTGTGCTGTGCAGTGGCAAGGATGGGTTTTGCTTGCGTTTCATTCTGATACAAGCCTAGAAGGTGCTAGAAAGCCCATTTTACTGATAGCACAACCAGCTTTGTCGGACTATCCCACAATCACACGTTTGGTGACCAATGCAGACTTTGAACCTAAGGAGGCCTCTCCTGCCCCAGGCTATGAGCAGACTTCTGAAGATCAGACCGAGCTATTGTGCTCTCTCTGGCTTCCCGTAGCTCCTTTCACTCTGTACTTCACCCCGGAGCTTCCTGTCCACTGGAGCTAAGCTCCGCTCTACCTTACCCCAGTTACAAGAGGTGCTGAAGTTCCGGTGAGGATCAGGATAGCCAAGGGAGCTCATCCGATGGCAGACTGATTTAACAAAGAACCCATGTGAGTTGCGCTGCTGGGGTCTTCGGAACACACATCTAGAAGTGTTCAAAGATCTTCCACTAACATCCATGAGCCTGGACCGTGTGTGTGGAGGAAGGCTCATAGCAGTGTGTAAGCATTACAAATCTATGAAGCACGCGATGGGAAAAGGGTCATAGACACTGCAGGTGAGGATTCTGATGCTCTAGCTGGAAGGTGACAGGACAGAGAGATCTAACTCCCTGGTGCCCTTTCCCTCCCTTTCCCTTCTCTTGTTCCCCTTCGTCACCTCCCGTTCCCTCTTCCCTCATTCCCTCTTCCCTTCCCCTCCCCGATCACCCTCCCCTGCCCTCCCGGCTTTCCCCCTTTGACTCTGTGCAGTGCAGAGCCTGCTGCTCAAGCAAGAGCACACTCAGTCTGCAAGTTCATTTGTGGATCTGTGCACAACTGCATCTCCACCACCTGCTAGCCCAGCAGATCCAGGGAGGAGGTTGCCGTTGCTCTCAGGGGCCTGGCCCCTCCCTTGCACACCCAGGTCCTAACAATTTTCACTTAACTTCCTGTTTCCATGACTGACATCTCTGGGTACTTCAAGTTAATGAAACACATAACATCTTGGCCTTCTATGTCTGGTTTATTCCACTTACCATATGTCCTCAAGGTTCACCGGTGCCACTGCATGCATCCAAACCTGTCTATATATATATCCCTAAAAACAAGAACACTTTAGCCTAACTACAATCCAAGTACCACCCGTAAAATAAACAAGAAGTCCTGGCTTCAGTAAAATACTATCTCAGAAAGTGTTCAGATTTCTAGTTGTCTCATCAAAGATGGACTTGCCGCCGTTCTTCAGTACCGAATCTCTTTATCCTGACTTGGCAGGTAAAGGAGCCTGTAGCCAAACCTTGTATGATCCTGAGCTTCCGATCCCGGAATCTGCTCATCAGGGAAGGGAGAGAGAACAGGATCCAGCAAGTTGTCCTCTTACCACAGCGCCAAGATGCTACACATCACATTCACACAAAAAAACAACAGAAAACATAAACAAATAAAATAAAAAAAAAAAAAAAATTAAAAAAAAAAGATTAGCCTGCCCTCAGCACCTTCCCCCACAGCCGCTGAGCGTCATACACAACCGATGCTGTCATGGTGGGCTTTACCCATAGATGGCGCTAGTGATCAGCTGTCTGCTAAATGCTCTTGGCACTCAACAGAAAGAATGTCGTTTGTATGCTGCTGCCGATTGCAGGTCAATATATGAACCAGAAATTTAAAATGCGCTATTTGTTCTGGCTAAAGTGCATAAAATCTCAATGCTTTACAGTGCAAAGGAATAATTATTGACATCAGACAAGCTTGCAAGTTGTATTAAAGAGGAAGCATCACAAGTTCACGCCATTGGTGTTAAATGATTGAGGCTACTTATGTTTAGATATTTTTCTGCTTAACAAAACTAATTAAATCTATTTGTGCAATTGATTCATGGGCTAAATATGCATTACAAATGTATTGTTTGACTAAATAAAAAAATTTCCCCAAATTTCCTCTAGTCTGAAAATACTCTAGGGATCTTTTGTTAAAGATTTATTTTTATTGTCTTTAAGATGTGATGTTGGATGTGTGGTGGTTGTGTGTGGTGTGTTGTGTGTGTGTGTGTGGACTTGTGTGTCTATGTGATGTGAGTGCTGGGAACAAACGTGGGTCTTCTGCAAGAGCAGCAAGCACTCTTATCCACTGAGCCATCTCTCAACCCTCCCGCTGGGCTCTTTAAAGCCATTGAGGTGTGTCCCCTTCATCTGACACAAAAGCAGACATGAAATCTCATCATGATATTAGGCAGAAGTCTTATGGCTTTCTACCCAATGTGCTGTTTCCACCAGTGAAACCCCTTTCACTTGCACCTACACCAAAACACGGATAAACTACTCAAAACCTTAACTGCTGACAATAATTGATGCTTAATTTAAAGGATGTAAAGCCCCAACTATACAACAAACCCCCCCATTCTGTCCCTTTGGTGTGTTCAGCGAGCATTAACTACGTAATGCTGTGGCCCAGCAAGACCTTTGTGTTCTCTTATTCAATTGGGCCTTTTATTGACTCACATCATGTGGTAAATCAATTCGGGAATTGAGACAGTGTGAAAGTTCATCTTCACTGTCAGTGTGATTGGATTTAGAATCATACTCAGAAGGGTGCCTATGAGGGCACTTCCAGAGATGTTTAACTTGAGGAGAGATAAAGTACCTGTCTGTGAAGTGTGTAGTGACACCATCCCCTGGGCTAGAGCCTGAGACTAAAACCAGAAAGTCTGTGGGGACTTGCCATTACACCTGTAGCTCTCAGTGCAGACTGCAGAAAATTTCTGGCCTGGCAGTCTAGCCAAAGCCAAGCTCCAAGTTCAGTGTGAGAACTTCTCTCAAAGATTAAGATGGAGAGTGATAGAGGACCTGGACCCTGACCTCTGGCCTACACATACAACCTGCACACACATCCATAAGTACGGTTACACACACTACACACACATTCACACACGATCTATCACAGCATACACAGACGTAGAAAGCAAAGTCTGTAGACAGCAGATACAATCTCTTTGGCTGCTTCCTGCATAGCTGATGCAATGTGACACATGTCCTCTCGTCTGACATCTATTCTCCGTCCCACTCATAACGGAACAGAGCTCTTTCATAATACTCTGAGCCACGGTGAACCCCTCCCTTAAGTTGCTTCAAGTATTTGGTCACAAGGAGAAAAGTCATTAATGCAGATAACTTTAGAAAGTCAGCCTGTGTTTAACGTTCTTTATTGCCTTTAATGGTACTCAGGATAGAAGCATGTGATCTACCCGTGAGCCACAAACCCCTGCTCTGTCCTTTTCATTTCTGATAGAGGGCATTTCTGACATGGATGGCACAATAGTTCTGGGTGTCATTGGTTATTCTGTCCTTCTGCATTCAAACACTTACTACTACAATGTCTCTTCTGTTCTTAGAATCAACTCTTCGGTCCAGGTCAGGCCCTAATCTCTGCAGTTTGAAGGCAAACTCTCAGTAGACTTAGCCCAAGAACAGCCTCCTTAGAGGTTTCCTGTTATCTTCTCCAGCTGCTCTGGGTATCTGGCTCTTCTCTTGCTCACAATTTGCATGCCTCTGGCTCCTCAATGCACCTGGGTGTCATTCCGGGTACCTGTATTGCTCTCCATCTTGGTCTAGACTACCCAACCTTCAGTCTTCAATCTTTTGACTCCACTAAGCAGTTACATCCCACTTGAAAGCAAGAACTTAGTGTCTGATCCATGTTCACTTGTGTGGCTAAGTGTGGTCTGCGATATTCATAGTGCAAAAAGTTTGATGAGTAACTGGTTAAACAAGTTTAAATATCATTCTTTACTGTAGGACTTTATGAAGCTTTTGATTTCCTAGTACAGATCTTCATTTTGGGGTGTGTGTGTGTATGAGTGTTGCTGTGTTGGGAGAGAGAGAGAGAGAGAGAGAGAGAGAAGAGAGAGATGTGGTGTGTACATACGTGTAGTGCATGTCTGCACACACACACACACATATATATATATATGTATATATATATGAATATGTGTGTCTTTGTGTGTCAGTGTGTATGAAAGCCAATGGTCAGTGTCAGGTACCTTCTTCAATTGTTCTTTTCCTTTTTTCTTAATCTGAGCTAGGTCTCTCTCTAAACTTAGAGCTCATCAATTTGACCAGGCTGCCGGGACATTGAGCTCCAGAGATCGTCTTGTCTTCACAGCACTGGGGTTACACATGGAACTCTGCTGTGCCCAGCTTTATGTGGGTGCTGGAAATCCTAACTCATATTCTCATGCTTGCACGATAACTACTTTACCTGCTGAGTCATCTTCCAAAGCTCTTTCATCATCAGTTCTTTAAGATAGGGAGAAAGCATGGACCATTTTCTAAACTGATTGAAGATCATTACTACTTCCCTCAATCTGCTGGGCTGTTCTAACAAAATGCCAGATCCTGCGTGGTTTGAATAGATACACGCCATCACATTCAGAGTAACAACCTGAATATCTGGAATGCTGGAAGACTCTACATATGGTCCACAAGATCTCATTGCATTGTTGCTTGCATGTCCTGTGGACTGTAGCTTGTGATGCATTTAGTCATCCCCTCAATTCCCAGAGGATTAGACCCATGCTTCCCCTATGATGCCAAAATCTGTAGATGTTCAAGTAAGACAGCATAGCATCATAACCAAGACATGTCTCCTTCTGTGCATTAACCGTGTCTGAACTACTTTAATATGTAATATAGTAAGCAAGTTATATAATGGTGGTTGTATTGTGTTGTTTGGGAAAATCGGCCTATAAATTTTCAGCATAATTACATTTTTTTCCTCAAATATTTGCAATCCACAAATTGGTTGGCAGTGTAAGGGAGGAATCTGTGGATATAGAGGCTGGCTGTACTCCTGTGAGGCCTGGAATCAGACTGCTGGAGTGGAAAAAAACTGAACACCAAACTCAACCCCCGCTTCCCCACACCCAGCTGTGAGACTCTGGGAAGTTTCTCTGTCTTTCCATGCCAGGTTCAAACAAGATAATAACAGTACATTGCAGAGATACCATAAGGACTGCTTTCTTTTTTTTTTTTTTTCTTTTTGGTCTTTTCTGACACAGTGGTCCTCCTGTAGCCCCAGCTGGCCTGGACTCGCTCTGGATAGACCAGGCTGGCCTTAACTCACAAAGATCATCCTGCCTCTGCCTCCTAGTGCTAGGATTAAAGGTGTGTGCCACCACGCCCAGCTAGGTCTGAACTTTTTCTGTAAGATCAATATGTTGCAAGACAACATTAGCTATAATTGTGAAATGTTATCATGCAAATTGCACAATTAAACAGCCCTTTGTATCAGATGTTGACAAACATCTTCGTCATGAATAACAGTGTATGGTAAGATTTACTGTCTGCATAGATGGCATAGTCAGTTTTACACTCATGTTGGGGTCAGGCCCGACTTTAAGCCACAGGCTCCTAGGGGTAATCTCTAACATGGGAGGAAAACCATGAGACAGAAAAGGAATCAGAAGTGGTGTGGCCAGGCCGAAGGGACAAAGTGCTACTGATTTGAGGGCCTAGAATGCCATGCTAGCCCCCAATAGTCCCTGCAGGGAGATCCGTCTTCCTGGGAAGGACAGCGCAGCTGCCCAAGGAGGGCGGCGGGCTGCCCGTCTCCCCTGCTCTGTGCGCACATTCAGCCTGTGGTAGAACGCCCTTGGATGTATGTGGCAATGAGCCACCCGAGTCTGCCTTACCAACTAATCCCAGGACCCTGAAATCTCAGCAGAATGCTCTCCTGCAACTTCAAGGGCTCAAGGGGTCCCTTGAAGTTACACAACAAGCCAGGGACCCGGGCCAGCCAGGAAATCCAAGGGCTTAAAATCTGTTCAGTACTTTCATAACCAAAGAGTAAGTTGCCAGACATTTTTCTCTCAAAAGAAAGCAGTCCTCTGAGAACTAGAAGGGGAATTTTTGAAGAAAGAAAAATCAAACAGAAGGAAGGTTAAGAAGAAATGGAGATGATGTTAAACTTGGGTGGATGTGTTATTAAAACCACAACAGAGAGGAATAAAATTCAAGATGATTTTTAATGTCATGGGGGGGAGGCTTTCCAGCCTATTAACTTCAATGCAGTAGGACAAAAAACACAGCTCTTTTGTTGCAGATCCTTGGAGCCCTTGAAGAGTTATAGAGTCAGGTTTTGTTTTTGTTTTTGTTTTTGTTTTGAGAAATTATCTAAAAGTCAAAGTCACAACCTGAGGCAATACTTCTTTGGAACTCACCGTCCAGATCAGCTCCTGGCATCTCTAGCCAGCCTTCTTGTTATTATTGCATGGAACTCGCCTGGGATCCGCTGTGCCAAACTGCACTTTCCCATCCCTCCAAATGCTCCACATCCTTGTTACCTCAAAGACACTTCAAGCAGCAACTCAGTAGAAAATGTTTCAGGAGATGAAAACTTGCCCTCGCAGAGCAATTAGAGAGAGCAATGGCACGGATGAGGAACAAGTATTGGTTCCTTTTTAGGATTTATTTTTAAGGTTTCATGTGTATGAGTGTCACCTGCATGTACATATGAGGAGGCCAGAAAAGGGCGTTAGAGGCCTCTGGAACTGGAGTTACAGACAATTGTGGGGGCTGGGGACCAATCCAGGTCCTCTGCCAGAGCAGCAAGTGCTTGTAACTGCTAAGCTATTCTCCATCTCTGTATTCTTTTCTTTTTACAAAAAATTAATTGTAATGAAATAAAAACATAAGTAACATAGAACTTGCCAGCCATGGTGGCCTATCTTTATTATCAACTTGATTGGATTGAGAACCACCTAGGAGACTCACTTCTGAGTGTCCCAGAATGAATGAAAAGGAGAAAGTGAGCTGAGCACCAGACTTCATCTCTCCCTGCTCCACGCTGCAGACACCATGGGGCCAGCTCGCTCACATTCCCACTGCCATGGCCTCCCCATCCTGAGGATGTTTCCTATAAACTGTGAGACAAGACACACCCTTTCCCCTTGAGTTTCTTCTTGTCAGAGATTTGCTCATAGAAATAAGAAAAAATAACCAATAATCATTGTGGTTATTATTATTTCTATTTTATCGAGTTTTTGTCAGGTCACATAAGATTTTTATGAAATTTAGACCCACTCACACCATCCACAGGTCCCCAGTCGATCGCATGCATTCTTTTTTTTTCTTTTTTTTAATTTATTTATTTATACATATTTTTTATCAAATCTAGACCCGTGTCCCCCCATCCCTCATCCCTCCAGAGTCATGCATTCTGCCAAACATGCTATTCACCTCTTTCTCAGTCTTTCTCAATATTTCCATGTGGAAGTTGACTGTTTTTAGCAGAAGTTACTGTTTTAGTCAGTTTTTGATGCAGTTCTTTTCTGTTGTTGTTGTTGTTGTTTTGTTGTTTCCAATATGCATCACCCAACTCTTTGGACAAACAAAGCTCAAGGGGCCATGCACAAGAATACTTACAACTGGGGTAAGGCACTAGCATCCACAGATGAGGGGTACTCATTTCATCTGTTTGTTTTTTCTGGGACTTGTGTTACTTCACTCAGCATGATGTCCTCTAGCTCCAGCCATTTTCCTGCAAACTCTGATGCTCGTTTTCTTTACTGCTGCATAGAACTCCTTGTGTAGATGTACCACATTTTCCTATCCACTCTCAGTTGAGGGGCATTGGGTTGGTTCCACTCTTTGCTATTGTGAAAGAGCTGAAATAAACATGGCGTGCATGTATCTCTGCGTGGGATGAGTCTTGTGGGTACATGCCCAGGAGTGGTATGGCTGGGTCAGGTGGCAAGTTCATTCCAAGTCTTCCAATGGTTCTCCACACTGCTTTCCACAGTGGCTGTACGAGTTTACATTCCCACCAGCAGTGGATGAGTGTTCCCGTTTCCCCACAACCTCTCCAGCACTTGGTATCATTTGTTTTCTTGATCCTAGCCAGTCTTATTGGAGTAAGATGATATCTTAAAGTGGTTTTGATTTATATGCATTCTGTCATATATGTTAAGGCCTATGCAGTCAAGCATTTATACCAAGATGCCCCTTGGTACAAATTCATCCACTGGAGTCTAGTCAGTATCTAGAGTCACTCCCTTAAAGATAAACTCCCCCTCATCCCCCCAGTAATCAGTTGTGAATAGTTCCTTGAATGAGGTTAGGGCTGCTGCCCATTTCCCCAGCTCTGTGCTAGGTTTTCATCTGATTGATTCAGTATGGGTCTTGTGCATGCTGCCACCATTGTTGACAGTTCATATGAGCAAGTTCCTAGAGGCCTGAAAACCTCTGTTTCCTTATGTTCATGCACCAACCCTGGCTCTTAAAATCTTTCTGCCCCCTTGTCCTTGTGGTCCCTGAGCGATGGCCAGGTGAAGGATATATAGGAATCCTAACCAGGAACACGCTCTAGTCTCTTCTCCTCTAAATTCAGCCAGGTGTGGCCTTCTGTGTGCAGCACAGTTTGTTATATGAGGAAGCTTAGCTTGTGAGAGTTGAGGGATGTATTGGTATTCTCTCTACTGGTCACACATAGAAAAAATATATATATTTTTTTCTATATATATAAAATTTATATATATATATGTGTGTGTGTGTGTGTGTGTGCGTGTGTGTGTGTGTGACCAGTTTTCGAACTCTGTAAATAGTCTGCATGTGTTGCAAATGAAGCTTCTTTGATGGGTGGTGAATGGTATACTTGTCTGTAGATATAAGGACCCATATTTAGCGTACAGTAAGAAATTTCATTTCTCTAGAGATAGGACAGAGATAGCATCTTTTCTAGGACATATGACCTCTCCAGCCATGAGTATTTGGCTGTGTTTATGGTGCCACCCAGGAGTTCCCTCCTGAGAGGGCTTTAAGTCCAATTAGATAGCTGTGATTGCCCCCTTGATAAAAGTGCCACTGCTACACCAATAGAGATAGTTTGCTGGCCCAGTCCTTGTGGTTATTGGGCTTTACAGCTGGGTTTAGTCCTTGATTGACTTTCTCCCTTACCGGTATGCATAGCATCATCTAGAACTATGAGGGCTGGTGTTCAGCAAGGAGGCTTCCAGCACAGCTCCAGCTCCGTCGCTCCAAGTCTCATGTCCAAATAATGTCCTGTCTTCAGCAATAGGGTCTTACCTTGGAGTTCTGGGAAGTAATCAAGGGCTGCGTTAATGACCGTGTTATTTTACGAGTCTCTTGGAATACCCTGACCAACACAAATCCCACATAAAATATCTGAACATGCGCACATGTGCACACTTGAAGGCTATATAACAAGAATCGCAGGGCCAGACGGGAGAAACCTCCCTTCAATTGTTCCTTGTGATTATTTTGAGGGTCAGTGGGATTAAGGACGTTCACACTGTTGTGTAACCAATCTCCAGAATTTCGTCTCACAAAACAGAAACTCAGAGCCTGTTAAAACCTCCATACTTCCACCTCCCCTCTGTCCCTGGGGACCGCCATGTTTTTCAGCCTCCATGAGTTTGTGTAGTTACTTCATGATAGTGAACCCACACAGTATCGGTCTTGTTGCTGTCTTTTCACATAGCATAATATGCAAAGGGCTCCTCCTTGTTGCGTTTTCTTTTTTATCTTTAATGGTCCCTGGTATGCATCTACCACATTTTGTTTATACTTCACCCATGGGTGCTGGGTGATACATTTTAACAGGCTTATGGAATGTCTAGAGAGTATAAAAAGGATGTTACCCATCATGATCGATAACCACTGAGGCCTCCTTCTGTCTGGCCAGCACTGAGGATAGATTCTACATAACCACTGCTGGTCATATTGCACTGGAAGTTCCTACCAATTTCAGAGCCATAAAAAATATAAAACCCTGTCTTCTGGTTCTGTTTCTCTGGGGATTGGGCAGAAGCCAGTAAGTTCTAGATGCGGGCATTGCTGCACAACCGCATAGTTCACTCAGCACTCAATGCAGGGAGTACTGGGCTCAGGGATGACTCAGGTTTTACTGATTCACTGTCTTCCACACACTGTTATGTGTTCTCATTAGGAAAAATACTGTGTTCTTTTGAAATTGGTTCTGTTTCCAACCCAGCACCCCCCCCCGTGGATTTTTTTCCATTTACAGTTTATTTTCAAAGCCAATTTTTATCGAAGCTTTGTGCATTTCATACAAAATTTCCAATCAAATCTAGACCCATGCCCCCTTCCTTCCCCCACCACCAGAACTCATGCATTCTGCCAAACATGTTTTTCATTTTTTTCTCAGTCTCTTTTAAAATTTTCGATGCAGAAGTTTACTGTTTCAAGCAGAAGTTCACCATTTCAGTCAGTTCTTTGACCCAGTCTTTTTGTTGTTGTTGTTCCTTCCAATATGCATCACTCCAAAATATGCACATATGCATGCCACATATATCATAGGTTTTAGCATCTTCAGCTTATGATTTTTTTTCTCCTTAATTAGGCTGAAAGATGTCATGTTTGAAGTCTCCTCCTTGCCAAGCCCAAACCACCATCAGTCCTGCCCTTGTGCTCCACACTGGGGTTTTCCCTTCCCATGGTCACCAAATGAGGTCCAGTAAGCACTGCGTCCTGTCTTGATCCTCCTGTGGATTATCTTAAGGCTAGTATTGTCTCCATAAGAGAATCTAAGAGGGCTGCTGGCAGCAAACAAAGTCAGTGCAATTCGAAAGCTCTCATCTACTTGCCTAATTACCATCATGATATTAAATGCATTAAGGAAGTATTGGGAAAAGCAGATGTTTGTAAACTGAGATTGGCTTGTACCAGTGCTTGAATAAGCAGATGGATCTATGATTTGGTTTGTAGAAGCCTCCTTCCTTTCTGTTCTTAAATGGGGGTTAATTTGTGGGGTGTGTGTGTGTGTGTGTTCCTAGTTACGTTTTTTTTTTTTTGTTTTTTTTTTTGGAGACAGGTCTCCCTGTAGCCCCAGCTGGCCTGGAACTCACTCTGTAGATCACGCTGGCCTGAACTCACAGAGATCAGCCTGCCTCTGCCTCTGGAGTGCTATGATTAAAGGTGTGCACCACAACGCCCGGCCTAAAGGTGGTTCTTAGCTGCCATGTGGGTGCTGGGAATCGAACTCAGGTCCTCTGCAAGAGCATTCGGTGCTCTTAACCACTGAGCCATCTCTCCAGCCCCCCTAGTTACTTTCTATTGCTGTGATAAAACACTGACCAAAAGCAAGTTGGGGAAGTAAGAAAGGGTTTATTTAATCTTTAAAAAGAAAGTAACTAGGGGGGATGGAGAGATGGCTCAGTGGATTTAATCTTGTTCTTCCAAGTGATAGTCTACCAATGAGAGAAGGCAAGACAAGAAGGAACTTAACCAGGGCAGGAATCTGGAGGCCTGGGAAGAAGCACCGACCACGCAAGAATGCCATTTACTGGTTTGCTCCCCTGGCCTGTGCTCAGCCTGCTTTCTTATACAACCCAGAACTACATGCCCGGGGTGGGGTGGCACTGCCCATTGGGTGTTGGGCCCTCCAACATCATTCAACAGTCAGGAAAATGCCCCATAGACCTGGCCACAGACCAGTCCAGTGGGGATAATCCCTCAATTGAGGGTCCTTCTAGCCCAGGTGTGTCAAGTTGACAGCTGAAGCTATCCAGCCCAAGTGTAGGTGGACTAGTCCTGTTTCTGTTAAAGTCTCGTAGGATGATTGAAGGGTAATCTGTGCTCATGGCTCCAAATCCTTCCTGCCACATCAGGGTTTCCAAATCTACCATGAAGTGTGAAGGCTTTTCTTCAGGAGGGCCAGGCAGATTGGAACAGAACAGTCCAGTCAGTATAGGAAGGACCCGTGACCACTCCATCCTGAAGACACAAGCTTCCAGAAGGGAGTGTCTCCCAAGGATACTTCTCTTTTGATCTGCTCTGCTCTCTGCTGCCTTTCCCCTCAAAGGACAGTACTCAGTACTGCCCCTCCCTCAGGGGAAGTTCTACTGCCTTCCTACCTGGCATCTGCTGTCTTTGGTGACTCAAGCTTCAGCTCCTGGGTAACAGTGACCCTTCTCTACCCAGTAATGGGGGCCAGTAATCCTGGTCCTATCAGCAAGGATAAAGGTTCAATTTCTCCATCAATGCAGCTGATTTTTAAAAAAAAAATATTATCGCATGGGTAGCATACCATTTGATCCCAGCATTCTGGAGGCAGAGGCAGGTGGATTTCTGTGAGTTCAAGTCCAGTCGGGTCTACATAACAAGTTCTAGGCCAGCTGGGGCTACAGGGAAACCTTGTCTCAAAAAGACCAAACAAAACAAAATAAGGCAAAACAAAACAAAACAAAACTATATTATAAAAAACTAACAAAAAGTGAGTGAGTAACCTTTGTTCTGTTTTGTTTCTGTGTGCTTTTCCCCCTTGAGACTTTCTTATCACTTAGCCTATTGGGAAGTCCCATTTCCAGCGTCATGTGGCCCTGAGCAGGCCACTGTGCCCCCCCCCAGCTCTCCCATCTTTCCTCAAGGCATGGCGGCTTGCAGATCAGGCTAACATCCCAATGGGAAATGACCATCAGCTCCACCTTGGTGAAAAGCATAACCTAAGATTTCCCTACCCATGAGAAGGTTGAGGAGGGACCAGGTAAAATCCAGTTCTTCAACAAGAAGGAAAGGGGGAAAGGAGGACCATCACTGCACACACTCAGTGCCCCCTAAAGGAGACCTCCTTCCTGCTCCAAGTCCTTTCACCCTGCTCTGTGGAGGTAAAAGAGCCCTGAAATGATGGAGTTTTCAGGGAGTGTGCTGGATAGCTTTAGTGTCAACTTGACACACCTGGGTTGAGGGAACCTCAGTTGGGGAATTGGCTCCATTGGATTGGCCTGTGACCACATCTGTGGAGTATTGTCTTGATTGTCGAGCAATGTGGGAGGGCCCAGCCAACAATGAGTGGTGCCACCCTGGGCAGGATGTTGTGTACTGTATAAGAAGGCAGGCTGGGCATGAGCCAGGGGAGCAAGCCAGTGAACAGCATTCCTCCATGGCCTGTGCTTCAGCTCCTTCCTCCAGGTTCCTGCCCTGAGTTCCTGCCTTGGACTCCCTAAGTGATGAACTGTGACCCAGGAGGTGTAAGTTGAATAAACCCTTTCCTCCCCAAGTTGGTGTCAGTCAGAGTGTTTTGTCACAGCAATGGAAGACAAACTAGAACAGGGAGCCATGAGGAATAGGTGCAGTTCTGAACATAGAACATGGGCACTTAGCACTTCTCACGTGGGCCTTTAGAACCAGATGTCCTCCAGCCACAGGGACTTATAAAGCTTCATCAGGGTGCAAGAATTATGACAGCTTTGTGGAAATTAAAAATGAATATAGAAATAACTATTTGTCCTTGAAAATATCTAATTTTCTCTATTAAAAATACAGTACATATTTAGCACATAGTAAGAAATTGCATTTGTCTAGAGATGGGACAGAGATCTATGATTGCTCCAGGTTTATGTATTTGGCTATGTTTACAGTATCACACATGAGTTCCCTCCCACTGAGTGGGCTTTACGTCCAATTAAGTAGCTGTTGATTATGCCCAAGATGAAAGTGCCACTACTGCCCCAGTATAGTTTGTTGTTCTGGTCATTGTTGTAGTTATTAGGCCTTAAAGCTGGGGTTGAACCTTCAATTGATGTTCTTTATTAGCAGCTTATACAGTGTTTTCCAAAACTATGAGAGACAGTCTTCAGGGAGAAGGCTTCCAGGTCAGTTCCACGTCATGTCTGAAATATGTCCTATCTTCAGCAATAGGGTCTTACCTTCAAGTTCTGGGAGGCAATCAAGGGCTGTGGCCATAGCTTATGTAATTTTGAGAACCTCTTGGACTACCCTGGCCAACAACTTGAAAGGAGCTTTCTTTTGTCTGTCACTATTTGTTGTTATATATCCTTCAGCTATACACATGGACCCCTGTGGAGATATTTTATGTATAATTTTTCTGTATGGTTTTCAACTAATTCTTTTCCCTCTTTTTTTGTTCTTTGTTTGTTTGTTTCTTGGTCTTTTTGAGACAGGGTTTCCCTGTAGCCCCAGCTGTCCTGGAACTCACTATGTACACTAGGCTGGCTTTGAACTAAAAAAGATCTGCCTGCCTCTGCTTCCCAAGTTCTTGGGATTAAAGGCGTGTGTCACCATGCCCAGCTCCCTTTTGTTTTGTTTTGTTTTGTACCAGCCAGGCATTTAAAGTACCCATTTCACCCTTGGTAACACTTGTCTCCTATGGGTCTCCCCTTCTTGAGCTACTTCTTGCCTATGTCCCCATAGTTCCCTCTCCCCCTCCCATCTAAATAGCCTCATTTACCTGTTTCCCCCTTGGTAATACCTGTCTACTACTCTTCTTCTCTCTCCGACTCCTTCTTTCCCTTTACCTCCCTGGCTCGTACAGTTACATCAGGATATATACTCACATAAAAGGATTGGTGCGAGCATCCACAATGAAGGAGAACATACATCATTTGTTTTTCTGAGTCTGTGTTAATTCACTTAGAATAACAGTTTCTACACTCAGACAGTGGTGAAATTTCCCATGATCCTAATTTCTTGTCACTTGTAGATAAACATTTGATTTAAGGGGAAAGCACAGTTAAGACACACATTTAATCCCAGGACCTTCATTCTGACATCTCTTTCTACTTCAATGAGGTAGATGAGGTTGGCACAGGGAAAGTGGGTTTTTCAGGAATGACTAGGATTTAAAAAGTAGATCTATCACAGAGAAGTAGGAATATATATATATATGTATATATATACATATATATATATATATATATATGCTTTTAGTTTATTTTGTTCTTTAGTTTTGCATTGTTTTCTGAGACATAGTTTAGGGCTTGGCCTCGAACTCCACACCTCTGTCTCCTGAGTGCTGTGATTACAGGTATACAGCATTGTGTCCAGATCCTATGTTATGCTATTTAAACTCTGCGTTTCAGGTGCCCTGTCAGTCATTATTTTCATTATCATTTTAAAAGAGATAAACCTATTTCATAGAGCAGTTTTGAAGACATGAAATGACATATTAACATTTCTAATAAATCCCGAACCAAGAAATGTTGATTAGCTTCTTCCTTCAATTGCTATCTCTCTACATTATTTGTGTCACTTTTCTGAAGCTCCATGACAAATGTTCCTGGTAATGACCTTGCCAATCCAACCTCCTTCCTCCACTCTGTACATCCTCTGCACCAGCATTGTTGGTGATGACCAACAATGGCCATAAACAGTTTCATCTTCTTCTGTCTTTGAGACACACTGAGACCACATGGTAGTGCCTTTTGTGTTACATGTAATATCTGTATTTTCAAGCTACAAGAGACCCCAGCTGTAAAGACAATCATGTCCTCAACAAACAGTTGTCCAAATATGAATATGTGTCAAGCTTAAGTGAACAAAGGAAACAGAAGATCAAAGAAGACATGGTTTCTGCTATGTACTAAGGGAAAGCCAACTGGATGGCCAGGTGGTGATCAAAAGCCACATAGGGTCCACTGACACGGAAAGGAGTCATGCCGTGGAAGACCTCTTTGAAAAGAGACTATTTTGAGCTGAATTCTAAGAGATGAGAAGGAATTAGCTAGGAAATAAAGTGCGTGGGAAGGTTAGCAGAGTCAAGTGGAATCCCAGGTTGAGGGCACAGAATTATACAGATGAATCAAAAGAGGACTTTCAGCCTTCTGAAGGAAGGGCTGAGGGCTGGGGCAGTTCTAAAACCAGGAAGCATCGTGTTAGGAAGGCTTGGTGTGAAGAGTTTGAAATTCCTTGTGAAAATTCCAGACAACTTTTGATGGAACTGAGAAGGGACACGACCAGATTTGTCTTTTTAAATGGACTCTGACAAGGAATATACATTAGAGGACGGTGAAGCTAAAGGCACAACCTCTTGACAATCTGGAAGTTTTTATACAAATCTAGAGAAAAAATAATGAGACCCCAACCCAAGACAATAATGGTGGCAATTGGAAACAGATACTGAGTTGGCTGACTACACCTGGCTAAAGAAGGTGGAGAAACCAGACATGATCCCCACTTTTTTATTCTGGGTAACTCCCTAGATGATTAACAAGATGTGGGATGTAGAAGAAAGCACTGGGTGAAGAGATCAGAGTGCAGTACCAGATGTGCCAGAGCTGCCGCCCTCCCATGGAGACGGACTGTAAGAGATCACCACTGATACTGTCACAGCACAATTATCTGTCAGCAGGGCCAAAGTTCTTTCTTTTTGGTCTTTTTAAGACAGGATCTCCCTGCAGCCCCAGCTGTCCTGGAAACCATTGTGTAGACCAGGCTGGCCTTGAACTCACAGAGATTCACCTGCCTCTGCCTCCCGAGTGCTGAGATTAAAGGCGTGTGCCACCATGCCCGTCAGCACTTTTTTTTTTTTTAAGGGCCAAAGTTCTTTAAGCATTGTTTTGGATCTGGTACAAGAACAGAGAAAAAAGAGAGATTGGACAAATAGCAAAGGTGATAATTCTAGCTTTATAAAAATGTCCAGGCTGGGATTGTTTGGTAGCCAGATTTTTAGCATCTCAATTTAGGACTCATAGTACGATAGCCCTAGGCTCTTACTGATGGTCATAGCTGTTTCCTGTCATTTATTGCTGTTTCCTGTCATTGTCTCTGCTGCTCTCTGTTTCTTTACTTTGGAAATCTACTTGAGAGATTTACCTGGACATTCTTTCCCTTGTCTGCACTGTCACCAGCATCAGACCTAACACATCTCCTTTAAGGAAACTTGCAATTGTCCTGAGCAAACTTGAATGTGAATATTCTCCCCTTCCTCCTCAGTCTCTTTCTAAAAATCTTTTATTATTTTTATATTATGTGTACAAGTGTGTGGCTTGCATGTAAGTAGGTGTATCCATGCTGCACTATGCCAGTGGGAAGTCAGAAAAGGGTGTTGGATCCCCTGGAACTTGAGTTATGGATGATTGTTAGCCACCATATAGGTGCTGGGAATTGAACCTATGGTTCTCTCTGCAAGACAAGTGCTAAACATGAAAATTACTATTCTTCTCTCTTTTTCGCTTTCTTTCCTCTCTATCTTTCTCTCCTTTTTTTTTCCCTCTCTCGTCTCTTCTCTCTCCTGTCTTTCTTTCTCTTTCTTTATTCTTCTCTCTTTCTTTCTCTCTCTCTCTCTTTCTTTCTTTCTTTCTTTCTCTTTCTTTCTTTCTTTCTTTATCTTTCTTTCTTTCTTTTTCTTTCTTCTTCTTTCTTCTTTCTTTTCTTTCTTTCTTTTCTTCTTTTTTAAGGCAAGGCCTTGCTATGTAGGCCTGGCAGCTATGGAACTCACTATGAAGATCAAACTGGCCAGAAACTTGTAGCAATCTTCCCATTTCCACCTCTCAAGTGCTTTTGTTACAGACATGCACCACAATGTCCAATGTATAACTCATACATGAACATTTGATTATGTATATTGAGCCCTTGCCTAATTTTCCTTAACCTTGTCTTTTCCAGGTCCTAAATATTTAGACTGTTTTATGGTGTGATCATATGTATAAGCATACCCTTTTACTACCATGAGAACTGTATTTATAATCATGTGATGACTCATGGGAGACCATGAGACCATTTTTGACTACCCTGATATCTGAAGCCAACTATTCAGGGCTCGGTCTTCTATGTATAAAACAAGGATAATAAGAAAGTTATTGACCTGCTAAGAAGACCGAATAATTCAAGAAGTATAAATTAGTTGAACACTTAAAAGTATTCTATGAGTAAATATATTTGCCAAATATAGGAATTTTATTAAAGGGGCTGGAGAGATGGCTCAACAGACTGCTTTTGCAGAGGACCCAGGTTCAATTCCCCAGCACCCACAATGGCGCTAAGAACTGTCTTTAACTCCAGTCCAGGGAACACACCCCCGACCCCGCGCAGGAAGACACGGGCATGCCCAACCACACGCAACAGTAGCAAAAAAAGAAGGGGGCGGAGAGAAGCCTAGCGGTTAAGAGCCCGGCCGCTTGCAGAGGACCCAGGTCAATCCCCAGCACCACATGGTGGCTGAGAACTGTCTGAACCCAATTCCAGGAGAACTCCACTCCAGGGGAATCTGACACCCTCTCTCTGCGACCTCCGCGACATTACAAAACATGGGCACCAACATCATGCAGACAGTACATTCATATAAATAATAATAAAAATAAATAAATAAATAATAAATAAATAAATAAAATAATAAATAAAAACGATCATTTATTTAAAAAAAGTATTTTATTAAAAAATAAACATGGTGTATGGCTGAAATCATTTTTTTCAAGGCTCAAAGATTCTTGGAACATCCGCAGAATTTAGGATTTGACAACCAGTTTTACAAGAACCCTGTCCAATATTTTTACCCATCCAAAAGTCAGTCACCTGTAAGAACTCTAACCTGCATTAAGTAAAGCAGATACTATAAATACAGATTAGTATCATTTACCCAGGCCCCTGTGGGATTTCCTTTAGGTAAAAAAGCAAAACCTATGATAGAACAACAGAGAACAAACAAAAAAGGAAAGAGAGAAAACAATGCCAGAAACAAGGAGAGCTTTCAAAGCTGTGTCTGCTTGTTAACAGAAGCTGGTGTCTGGCAACTTGGGTGACGTGAATGAAGCTGATTTCACACAAAAGTGTTTCTTTGTGAAAGGATTTTCTGCAGTAGACATAGGGGAGAGATTGAGGAGCTGAGGCCTTCTCTTCTTTTTTTTTTAGGTTTTTATTATTTTTATTTTATATATGCATATATATAATATAATATAATATATATATATATAGATATAATATATAGACAAAGAGAAGCCTCCTCTTCTTACACTTCAGAACCAGGCCAGCATTTAAATAGGAAAATGCTTATGTCAAGACTCACTGTCCAGGCTGCAGAGAGGGCTTGCCACACAAGCAGGAGGGCCTGAGTTCAGTCCCCAGGTGGGCTGGGAACCTGTGCTTGTAATCTCAGCCCCAGGGAGGTAGAGGCAGGTAGATCTTTGGGGCTTGCTGATACTCATCTGAGTAGGGGACTTTCAAGGAAAAATGAGAGACCTTGTTTTTTAACAGCAGAGTACAAAACATGGTAGCAAGTAACTGAAAACTCAGATCCATATTCTTGAGCAGCAGACACTCTACCCTACCCTATGGGCAACCCGCCTCCAGCCAGTTTCTTAGTTTTCTAAATTAACACCTCACATATAGTCAATGTTTTTGTATCTTCAATTGGGACTTTCCTACCATTTTAGAATGACCCTTTAATCCCAAATCAAGAGCTTCTACATTCATTTTCACTTGTCAAATATTTGTGTCTCCACTGAGGAAAGGGACCAGGTCCCCTCCAGTCCTGCATGGACGCACAGCAAAGCCACGAGGGATATGGGACTGTGTTAGTGGCCATTTCATTAAATGCATAATTGACAAGAAAATTAAGTTTATTCAATAAGTGGGCAGCTTTGGGCTAAAGACAGGACATCTTGAAGCTCTAGCTTAGCACAAATAGTTGCTTTTTTTTTTTTTTGTCTTTTCCAGACAGGGTCTCCCTGTAGCCCCAGCTGTCCTGGAACTCACTCTGTAGACCAGGCTGGCCTTGAACTCACAAAGATCCGCCTGCCTCTGCCTCCTGAGTGCTGGGATTAAAGGATAAATAGTTGCTTTACTAGGTAGAGATCTTGCCAGCATGCACAAACAGGCAACGGGACATCAGGGTTTTGTTTCGTTTTGAAACAAAGCTGAAAATGAATTTTCTTTTTTTAAGACAGAACTTGTTTTGTCTGTAAGACACCACTTTCTACATCTAGGTTTTCTTAATAGTTTGTGATCATATAGATGCATGTTGTCACCTGTAAATGTCTAAATTAAAAAGAGTAAGTCCGGGCTGGAGAGATAGCCTAGCGGTTAAGAGCGCCGACCGCTCTTACAGAGGACCCGGGTTCAATCCCCAGCACCCACATGGCGGCCGAGAACCATCTGAAACTCCAATTCCAGGAGAACTCCAGTTCCAGGGGAGTCCGACACCCTCTTCTGACCTCCACAGCATTGCACGACACGGGTGCACAGACTTGTATGCAGACAGTACATTCATACACATACAGAAATAAATAAAATTTAAAAAAAAGAGTAAGTCCACAAAACATTCTGGAGGGGCTGCAGGTGTGGTTCAGTTGGTATAATGCTTATTTGACATGCTCAAAGCCCCAGGTCCCACCCTCAGCGTGGCATAAAACTGGGCCTGGTGGCACACAACTTCATGTAATCTCAGCACTGCGGAGATGAAAGCAAGAGATTCAGAAGTTCAAGGCTGTCCTCAGCTTTAGAGAAAGTTGGAGGTAATTGTGGTTATATGAGACCCTGTCTGCAGAAGAAAACATATAGTCATGATCTGGATCTCTTATTGCTTTGCTGATCAGTAGTGATTTCTTTTCCCTTGAGGAATAGTTCCCACCAGATCTCATGGAATGCTTCTTCCATAGAAGGCGAGATTTCCAACGAATTGAAGTGAATGATCATGCTTCCTTCAAAAGAATGTACCATGTTGCATAGGAAAGAGGGCTTGAAAGGAATTGCTCAGAGCCAATGGCCTTATTAACATGTGATTTTCGTGTGCTCAGTCAAGGGCGTCGGGAACTCCAGGCCTTTGCAGTCAGTTTCTTAGCAGCTGCATGAGTCTGCCTTCAGGCTGGAATAACTTAGTCACCTGATTTTCCTGTAACTCTTATTATTTTTGGCTTGGCAAGGGAGCATTCATGCACGAGTGGTCCTTTTCCATTTTCTAAAAGTCTTTTGTAGGACACCAACAGATCTCTTTTCCTACCCAACCCTCTGCAAGAAGTTTGAGAAAAGTACAGATCACATTCAGGATAGGCAAATAAGTAGGTCACAATCACAATTCCAGTTTTGCAATAATTCCAAATGACTTTGATTTTAATCCTGTTCCTTGGTGGGTCTGGTTGGTTCTGCCTCAAAACGAGCTTCTGAGATATGATTGTTTTGAACTGACCAAATGGCTCAGTGGGTAAGGTGCTTGCCTGTAGGCCTGACAACCTGAGTTCAATCCTGGAAATCTAGAGTGGAAGGAGACAATTAACCTACGTACATGTGCTGTGCCGTGTGCATGCATACAGAAATAAAATAAACAAATGTAACTGTTTAAAAGGTATGATTGATTGGTATCACTTTTAATAATGATGGTAAAATCTGGGCACCAGGGCTCATGCAATCAGGAGTCTAAGGCTGGAGGATCACAAGTTTGAGGCAAAGTACCTGTTTCTAGAGAAAAAGAGATAATGCAGAAAACATTGTAAATTATCCTAGACTCAAACCCAAGATAACTATTATGGAAGGTCACTTTTAAAAACATAGGCCAACCTGGTCTACAAAGTGAGTTCCAGGACAGCTGGGGCTACAGGGAGACCCTGTCTCAAAAAGACCAAAAAAAAAAAAAAAAAAAAAAAAAAGTTAAAATAAATAAATAAATAAATAAAAACATAGTCACCAGGTATGGTGGCTCATGCCTTTAATCCTAGCACTCGGGAGGCAGAGGCATATGGATCTCTGTGAGTTCAAGGCCAGCCTGGTCTACAGAGTGAGTTCCCTGCCTCAAAAAGACCAAAAACAAAAACAACAAAACAAACAAACAAAAAACCATAGTTATAGTCAAATGTAAAAAGGCCTTAGGAGTGAATGAATCTGTCATAGTAGGCCATCAGCCTATTTGTACATAACGTTTAGTGCGCACAGCAACCAGAAGGTGTACAATCAGGTTCACCATTCCCAGGCACCTGTTGCTTCTAGGCTTGTGGGGTAGGGCTGGGTAAAGGGAGGAGCTTCAAGAAGCTGCCACAGCGCACAGGATGAATGGTTTAAATCCATTTCACAGAACCCACTTCCCATGCACTGAAAGCCCTTTGACATTTGCAGAGCTGCTGTTTACTGGGGAGTGTGAGCGATGCCCAAGTTCTTGGTTGAAACCACAACATTTATGAGTGGCAGGCGAGAACGACGCATGGCACGTTTTAAGTGGTCAGGCAATCTCCACAGGAAGGAAACGTGGTGTTGAAATACCTGGGAGCCAAGCAGGCAAATGCACCTGGGAGGGCAAGCTGCGCTGAGGCTGCCAAGAAGAGCTCTCCGGCCCTCCTCCCTCACAGCCGCTCCCGCCTACTCACTCTCCAAAGGAGGGCCCTTTTCTCTCTAGAGCCCTTCTTGTTTAGGGAACTCGCCTCAGAACACTTCAATGAGCTTCTGCGAGGCCTCTGCTGCCCTCACCCTCAAGGAAAATACTTTGTGTGTATCAACTGTTTCCTTCTTGGGTTTATGATTGTTTTATCCATGGGTTTAACTGGTTATTTCCCTAAAATCCACTGGTTTTTATGATACCTTATTACAGGAAAGGCTGAAGAATTCTTTCTGTTCAAATGAAAATGAAGTGAGCTACTTAACTAAGTTCATTTCCTATACTAAATTCCTAGAAAAATTCCTTGTGTCTTCGACAAGATTAGAAGCAAATAAGAGAAACTGATTATGTTTCTTAAAAAATAAAATATAGAGCTGGGCGTGGTGGCGCATGCCTTTAATTCTAGTACTTGGGAGGCAGAGGCAGGTGGATCTTTGTGAGTTCAAGGCCAGCCTGGTCTACAGAGTGAGTTCCAGGCCAGCTGGGGCTACAGGGAGACCCTGTCTTGAAAAGATAAAAAAATAATAATAATAAAAAATAAATAAATAAATAAAATATAGAGAATTTTAACAGGAGACAAGGGCAGTAACAGTTATTTTTCATTTTAAGGCCCCTTAATTTTCAAATAAGGATCACAGTAGGTTTAATCATTAATAAGAAAGACTATCCTGTGAAACACAGAGATGCTTCGTTTTGGTTTTTTTGGGGTTTTTTTTGTCTTTTCCAGACAGGGTCTCCCTGTAGCCCCAGCTGTCCTGGAACTCACTGTGTAGACCAGGCTGGCCTTGAACTCACAAAGATCTGCCTGCCTCTGCCTCCAGAGTGCTAGGATTAAAGGCGTGTGCCACCACGCCCAGCAGAGATGCTTCGTATTTTAAAGCCACAGGCTCTTAGTTTTCCTGGAACACAACCAGACGTCATCATATCTTTCTTAGACTGCAGTGTGTAGAAATTAAATAAAGAGGTTGTGTTTTGTTTTTGAGTGGATATTTGTTTCCATATCCCAGGCCTGCCTCAAATCTGCCTCTACCTCCCGGGTATGACAGGCATGTGCCACTGTTGTGCAGCCTTCAGGCTTGATTGGCAAGCTTTGATGTTTCCCCACAAAGACATCAAAACAATGTAATAGAAATGTAAACAAATGGTGTAAAAGTATCAGGTGGCCAAATGGAAAAATGAGCCTCAAAGCTCAATTTAAACCAAACACACAGACTAATTAGAGATGGATCATAGGCCTAAACCTAGAAACCAAACTTTATGTTGGGGCTGGGGGAGGTAAGGGAAGGGGGGGAAGGGATGGATACAATCAAGTCATGTTACATACATGTATGAAATTGTAAAAAAATTAAAAAAGAATTAAACTCTAAAACTATGGTGTTCAGGGAGAAAATATGGGTTATTATCTCCATGACTTGGGCTAAACCCAGATTTCATAAGACAGGTAAAAAGCAAAACCATAATAGAACATGTGTATTCATAGGTATACTAATTAAACTTCCTCAAAAGATGCCATTAAGAAAATAGACAAAGGCTGGTGAGATGGCTCGGTGGGTAAAGGAACTTGTCACCAATCCTTATATTGTGAGTTCCAGTCCCAGTCACCTACTCTTGAAAGTTGTCCTCTGACCTCCACATGAAGGCCGTGGCATGCATACACTTACAGGCACACACGCATGTACACATACTAGGAGACAGTAAACGTAGATGTAATTTAAAAATTTAAAAAGAAGATAGACGAACAGTAAAATATACATGTGACAAAGAGTTGGTATTAGAATATATGGCTGGGCGTGGTGGCACACGACTTTACATATTTATATTATATATATTATATGTGTGTGTGTGTGTGTGTGTGTGTGTAAAGGGAGAGAGAGAGAGAGAGAGAGTGAGAGAGAGAGAGAGAGAGAGAGACTGACTACGTATTCCTGGCTTATTTGGAGCTGACTATATATATGCAGAGGCAGGCGGATCTTTGTGAGTTCAAGGCCAGCCTGGTCTACAGAGGGAGTTCCAGGACAGCTGGGGCTACAGGGAGACACTGTCTCAAAAGACAAATAATAATAATAATAATAATATGTGAAGAACTGTATGGGGGAAGGAACACGAGACAAGAAGCTTCACAACAGAAATTGTGTGAATGGGCAACAAACGTAGGAAGTACACGGGACACACACCCTGACCCAGGGCAGAGATAGGGCTCTTTGTCTTGGCTTCAGAACACAGTAGTTCTTTATGTAAGAGCAGTAAATCCAGTCCATAATTACATGGTCACTGGCGGGATCATTTGGGTACCGTGTGTGTAGGTTTCATTTTGTTTCCTGGAATCAGTTTTGTAAACACTTCTTGCCTCATCTATCTGTTCATGGGAGGTGGAGGTCGCCCTAGGCTAGCCTGAATCATTTGGGACTAGCCTGGGCTAATAAGATGACTTTCCCTTTGCAAAAGAGTTTTAAAGAAACTTATTAAAATATATCCAATATATCTGGATTTGGTGGCTAAGTTTTTGATCTCAGCACTCAGGAGGCAGAAGGAGGCAGATCTTGGTGAGTTTCAGGCCAGCCTCGTCTATATAGTCAGCTCCAAACAAGCCAGGAATACATAGTCTCCCTCTCTCTCCCTTTACATACATACATATACACACATTTGTATATATTACATATATGTAAATATATGTTACATATATATGTAAATAGGACCATGGAAGCTACTGGAAAAAAGTGTTTCATAAAGGCAGAAGAGAGCAACTGGGTCAAATAAATATAGTCAGAACAACTGTGATTAGGAATAGGAAATCTCCACTAATTCAGATAACATGAAGCCACTGTCACCTCTGTAATGCATCATTGGGAAGTAATGGCAGGCAGCTAGAGTGCAGGGGGACTGAAGGAGAGCAGGCTGGTGGGAAGAGAGCCTGGTGACAGACACCTCCATCAGCATGCTCAGGTGAGAAAGAACAACGATGAAAACTACACTCAATGTCCTTGAAGCTCTCTCTAACCACACTGTGTATTCTCCTAATCTGGAAAGAAACCAGTTTCTGCAATCTGCTTCATCCAAGTAGAAGGCTCACCGGATTGACAATTTCTCCCTACCCAGACAAAATTTACAGCCCTCAGTCGAAGATAAGTTATGGGTTTATTTTTATTTTTTTAAACCACTGAGAATACTTGCCTCAACAAACATTACTTCAGAGTTTAACACTGGATGGAATTTCCCAACACTTTTTAATTAAAACTACTGAACTCTACTCTGGGCCCTTCACATTACTCTTGTTTTATAATCATAGCTTTGCCGTAGCAGCCCCGTGAACCCAATCTTTACTTCGTCTCTCACATCTGTTCTGTTTCCTCTTTTCCCACGGCCTTTACAAGGATGTTTATTTTTAGGTCATTGAATATATTTTTTTTAATGCCTCATTGAAATGTCTTAGCAGCTTTTATCCAAAAGAGGGCGCAAATTTCTCATGGAAAACAGTGCAGGATTACACAAAATTTGTTTGCTCCTGATAGTATTTGAATTTTCAGCTACCGTAATTTTGTGCAGCGATGTGTGGCATGTGGTGTGAATTCACCCCTGCCTGTGAACAGTTGGGTGTTCTATTTGGGGTAGCCAAATCAAATTAAGATAGAATGGTTTAAAATTAAACGTTAAGCGGAAAGAAAAACAGTTGGTTTACAGTCTTCCAACTTGCTGTTGCATTTCATTTTCTTTCTTTTCTTTTTTTTTTGTCTTTTTGAGACAGGGTCTCCCTTTTTAGTCCCAGCTGGCCTGAAGCTCACTATGTAGACCAGGCTGACCTTGAACTCACAGAGATCTGCCTGCCTCTGCCTCCCAAGTGCTGGGATTAAAGACGTGCGCCACCATGCCCGACTAATCTTACTTAGCACAATGAGAGGACACTCAGTGAAATAATTTAGTTCAGACTTTATATGAGGTAGTTAAAGCTAATCATTTTGTTTGTGGGGGGGGGTGCTGTCATCCCTTCTGCCTCCGTGTGTTTGCTTGCCATCACTAGAATTGCTCTTATTTCAGTGAGAACCCAGAATGGGTGGCTCTTCCCATACCCTGGAAGCAGTGTGGCTGGTAGAAAGGGGTGGAAATGTGAATTCCACTCTCAGCTATTCCTTTGTTCCTTTGGCTTGAGTCTCTTCATGACTTGGTACATTTTATCAAGGGAGGTATCGATGCGACACAAATGCAAATGATGGAAATGAAAGGACAAGCAAAGAAGAAGCCTTTCTTCCATGGTAGTAGTGTATCACAACCCTTACTCTGTAGAAATTAATCTAGCCTAATTTTGTACATAAAATGTGTGGATTAAGTTAAAAAAAATACACTACATGAATGGCAGTCCAAATCTAAAGGCCTATGTATTTTTACCTTATTCTATTTTTAAAATATTATGTGTATATGTGTGGGGGGTGGTACAGGCACATGTGAGTGCAGGCACTTGTAGAAGTCAGAAGAGATCTGCAGACCCTGTAGAACTAGTTACAGGTGGTTGTGAGCTGCCCACCATGGGTGTTGGGAACTGACTGTGAGTCCTCTAGAAGAGTTGTACAGGCTCTTAACCACTGAACCATCTCTCTAGCCTCCTTTATTTTATCCTTCCTTCTTACTGTAGCTGGTTTAACTTCCAAATTCAGGCTTGTCCATCTAGCATGTCTACCTGTCTGCCACATGGACATGGTGAACACCTACCAGAAGAATAGCACCATTTTGATTGGCTGCTCATTCCTAGGAATGGAAATAACTGGGAGTAGAACTTCACTGAAACTTTATATGCTAATTCATTAGCACTGAATTCCTTAACTGGGACCAAAATAACCTTATTCTCTAAAAGTGGTGTAGTAACAGCATTTGGAGAAGGCAACCGTAGGGCTAGATGCATAGTCCCTCTTAATGTCCAAGTCTATAATGACATCACCAAGTCTGTGTATACTTTCAATGAAAACCAACATGAGAGCAAGAACTAAGCATTACTTGCAGCTTTGGTTTAGCTACAACTGACCCATTTCCAAACTCTTTCTATGAATTATCACTAAATTCTGATGTCTACTATACTCTCTATGTGTCTAGAGAGTGCTGTGACTTGATTCTTCACCTGTGTTGTAGATTCAGTTGTCAATGTGGCACACCTGGGTAGAGGGAACCCTAATGGAGGAACTTCCTCTAACAGAGTAGCCTGTAGCCATGTCCCTAAGGCCTTTTCATGACTGCCAGTTGATGTGGGAGGGCCCAGCCCACTGTGGGCAGCTCCATCCCTAGCAGGCAGGCCTGGGATGTAAGAAAAGTAATGGAATGTATCCTGTAAATTCCTTAGAGTCCATTCTTGTAGGTTCCATCCAGAAGACAGTCCCAAATTGTGACACTTATAAAACTTTCTATCATACGCCAACAAAAGAAACCATAACAACCAATCACCAAAGTGTATGAGGACGGTTGTGCGTAAGTGAAGAGTGCAAAGGAGTCAAAGACACAGGGACAACTTAAAACAAAACACATAAAATTATTTACATATGTGAGGCCATGTGTGGTGGCATAAGCCTTTAATCCTAGCACTTGGGAGGCAGAGGCAGGTGGATCTCTGTAAGTTCAAGGCCAGCCTGGTCTACATAGAGAGTTCCAGGACAGCTGGGGCTACAGGGATACCCTGTCTCAAAAAGACCAAAAAAATTTACTTACATATATGAGACATGAAACTAGCACTAGATTATCTGGGAAAAGGAAGGATATTGGTAGGAGGAAGAGGAGGGAGGAAGGGGAGGATATAAGGAGTAAGTATGGTCAAAATACACGGTACATCTGAATGGAAATCTCTTCCTGGAATCCATTAGGATGGACGGTGAATATGCTTCAAATGAATAAGGAAAACAAAAATGTGCTCAGCAACTAAGAGCACAAGTTGCTCTTACAGTGGACCGGGGATCAGTTCTCAGCATTCACGTAGCAATTTACAACTGTCTGTAACTCCAGTTCCAGGGGATTCGATGCTCTCTTCTGGCCTCTGAAAGCATTGCACAATATGGTTGTATTGACGAACATGCAGGTAAACACTCATACACATAAAAGTAAATAAATAAATAATAAAAGTTTAAAAATGAGATACAATAAATGAAGGGCTTGGGCTGTAGTTCAGTTGGTAGATACCATACGGAGCCCTGGGTTTGAGTTCCAGTAGGAAATAAAGCCAGGTATTGCTAGCACAGGACTATAATCTCAACACTCAGAAGGCAGAGCCAGGAGGACCAAAAGTTCAAGGTCATCCTTAGCTAAAAGATGAGCTTGACCTGGGCTACATGAGATCCTGTCTAAAGAAAGAGGTGAGGGGGGAGGAGGGGAGGAGCGAGAAGGGGAGGGAGAGAAGGAAATTAGTTCTTAAAGTTGGTTGCTTCTGTCACCTGTGAAAATATGATCAAGCCTGTAGTCTTACTTAATAGTATGTCATGCATTTAAGGATTATTTGATATAGGACATTAATTATGTATGTTAGATTCTTAAGATAGGCAAGTTTTCTTAGGTGGGGGATATTGCTTTTTTTTCTACTGACATCAGTAATACCAATTTCTTATTCTTTTTGTGGCAACTTTCTGCTTAGACCTGAAAGAGATATGTAGTAGTTTTTAAGTTTCAAGGGTTTGGTGTGAGGTTCTTTGGAACGTGATAGGCTTAACAAGGCCTGTTCCCAACAATGGGCTTAGGAAGCTCTCTGCAGTAGACAAGGGTGTGGTTTGGAACACCGGGCAGAATGGCCAAGTGGGCCGGCCCCGTGAGAAGTCAGCAGCTGTGCATGCCGAATCAGGCTCTGTCGTTACCCTGCTGAAGGACTTCTAAAAATTGCTTAATTCCAGCCATGAAAATAAACATAGGTGCCAATGTCCCAGAATAGAGTTAATGAGAATCAGGCCATGTGCGTGAAGTGTACCAAGCTCCTCCTCATTGTACCTTCCTTTACCACTTGGAGTAAGGGAGACCTCAGAATGACAGGCCATGACTGCTGTCTGCTGCTAAAGGTGGAAACATAAGCAAATTAACATAACTGAGAGAAACCCGGCCAGCTGGAGGAAGAGGGCAAATCAAGCACTCTTTTGGGAGTTGTTAGAAACTTCTCCAGGACTCTAACTCTCCTGTTGGTTCTCCGTGCAGACCCTGTCATCCCCTGACCCCTTTGTTCCACGTCTAAGCCTTCCTCTTTCTTCCCTTTTCTTGCTTTGTTCTTTCTTTGGGTTTTCTTTATTGACATTGAAGGCCAGAAGGGAATGATATGCTCTCAGGGCCTCTGGTATTTCCCTCCATGGTTGAGCTTGCCAGAGTTTAGAGACTCCCTTCCAGTCACTCACTTTTCCCTCTCACTCACTTTTGGGTAAGGGGGAAATGGGCCCAAGCAACAGTGAATTAATGACGAGGTGGGGAAAGACCCAGATTTCAGGTCGGATAGATGCCAGGCCGGAGGCTGGGGAGACAGCTCAGTTGGCAGGCCATGGTTCATGGCACATGCGATGATTTGTATTAATTGTCAGCTCAATGCCTAGGAGGCAGGGCTCTGGGAACACCTGTGAGGGAGTGTCCATATTAAGGGGAGCCTCTGAGAAACTCTGTGAAGGATTGTCTTGATTAGTTGATGCGAGAACCCATCTTCATTGTGGGCAGGGCCATTCCTTTGCAGCGAGTCCCAGGCTGTATAAAATGGAGAGGGCAAGCTGAGCACACATTCACTGCTCTTCTGACCATGGCCATGATGTGACCCATGTGCTCAAGCTCCTGCCTCTGTGACTTCCCTACCCTCCTCAACAGACTGTAACTTGGAATTGTGAGCCAAGTAATCCCTTTCTCTATTAAGTTGCCTTTCCTGGGTTTTTTGGTTTTTTGTTTTTTTTGGTTTTTTTTGAGACAGGGTCTTCTGTAGCTCCAGATGTCCTGGAACTCACTATGGAGACCAGGCTGGCCTTGAACTCACAGAGATCTGCCTGCCTCTGCCTCCCGAGTGCTAGGATTAAAGGTATGCGCCACCACGCTCGGCATTCCCGGGTTATTTTTATCACAGCAACAGCAATGAAACTGAGACCTGAGTCCAGGTCCCTATCATCCATTTAAATACCAGGTGTTATGGTGTCTGATTGTAACATACATATATGTGTGCACATGTATGCATGTACAAATGCCAACCCAGTACTATTTCCACATACTATGCACAGAGTTAATAATTAAAAGTTGTTTCATTTATCTTAGAGTTTTCATATTCTAGTTTGCCTTCAATTGCTGTGACAAATCACTCTGATCAATACCAACTTGGGGAGGAAAGGGTTTATTCATTTTATATCTCTCAGGTCACAGTTCATCACTTGGGAAGCCCAAGGTAGGAACTCAGGGCAGGAACCTAGGGGCAGGAGCTGAAGCACAGGCCATGTAGGAATGCTGCTTACTGTCTTGCTTCCCTGGCCCATGCTCAGCCTGCTTTTTTATACAACACAGACCAACCTGCCCAGGGGTGGTACCATTCACAGTGGGCTGGGCCCTCCCACATCACGTAACAATCAAGAAACTATCCCTTAGACGTGGCCACCGGCCAGTCCAATTGAGGAAATTCCCCAACTGAGGCTCCCTCAACTCATGTGTGTCAAGTTGACACTAAATCTATCCAGCACACATCCATAAAAATGGGACTTTATTATTTTGCAGCCACAGGAGTTAGGGCAAGAGGAGGATGTAAATTCATATTAAATGCCATTATTTTGTGTTTGTAAAGATGATTTCCATTAGGGTATGAAAGCATATTCTTAAAATCAGTCTGATTTTGAAGTACAGTCCTAGGTATGGCTCATTTTCAGCTTGGTTTGACAAGAAATAAAATATTGCACTGGAAATATGTATGCTGCATTCACTAAATAATCTAAAGAAGTTGGAGGCCATGGTCATAGTCACAGCCACAGCCATTAAAATAAAAAAGACATAGTCTAGCTCTAGCCTGGGATGGGGTCATGCCTTTCCTTCAGCCCTGTAGTAAAGGGTGAAGGGGAGGATGCCTGTTGACACAGGCCTTTCCTATGGCCACGAGGCTTGGGCTGGTAGCCTGGGACTATCATGCTGCCTTAATGAAGATTCTGGAATTCAAAATAAAAGACATGCTCATCTGGGGCTGGAGAGATGGCCTAGCAGTTAAGAGCACCGACTGCTCTTGCAGAGAACCTGGGTTCCATCCCCGGTACCCACATGGCAGCTGAGAACCGTCTTTAACTCCAGTTCCAGGGGAATCTGACACTGTCTTCTGACCCCTGTGGCATTGCATGACACAGGTGCACAAACCTACATGCAGACATTACACTCATACACATAAAAAAAAAAAAGACCTGGTCATCAAAGAACCACATTTGCCCTTGTTCAGGAGTAGGTAAAGCAGACACCAGTATGTTGAGAATCCACAGTCCATGCTATGAAGAAACCTTCCACAGGGCTGGGAATATTGCTCAGTGGGTAGAGCGCTTGCCTAGCATTCACAAAGCTCTGGATTTAGTCCCTAGGATGGCTTGGACTGGGTGCGGTAATGCACTCCCACAATGGAACACTTGGGAGAGGAAGGCAGGAGGATCAAGTTCAAGGTCATCGGAGGTCGGCCTGAACTATGTGAGCCTCTCTCTCCAAAACCAAAGCGAAGCGTAGTGCCATTTAAACAGGTATAAATGCATGTGTGATAATAGAGCTTTGTTTCCCCTAAACAAAAGAAGAACTATTATTCAAATATCTTGAAGATTAAAAACCACTGAGTGTTGGGAAAAGAGATACAAGAAAAAATTGTGACCTAATACTAGTGAACCTCCTCTTTAAGTGTAGTTTTCACGGAACTGTCTCTGGAAGATTAGAGGTAGCAAATCCCCAAACCACATCTTCCTAAATTTATACCATGTGATTTCAAGCTGTTACCAGGAAACACAAGGGTCCCTTTTCCAGATTCTTAGTCTTATAATTAAAAAAAATAAACATTTAAAAACAGACTCGGAAACTCGGACACTTTCATTGGAGCTTGAGAAAAAAACAACAGAGCAGGAAAGCTGGAGATCCCAGTAGTTGCTGGGAGGAGGAGATTAAAATAGGGAGAGAGAAGACCATGCCTGAGGGAGGGAAGGGGAGGAGAGGGGAGAGGAGAGGAGGGGAGGGGAGGGGAGGGGTGGGGAGGGAAAGATAATGGAGGGGAAGGGAGTAGAGGGGCAGGGGACTGGAAGAGGAGGGAGACGGGGAGGGGGGAAGGAGGGGGAGGAGAAAACATGTCCAGAGTGTTAGGGAAAGCAGGTTTAGGATTTTGGCTCCTGTTTGAAAAAGAAAGAGGAAAGGTGCACTTCTAGGCTGGTGAGATGGCTGGGTAGGTAAAAGGCACCTGTTGCCAGGCCCAGTGACCTGAGAGCCACTTGACCTGAGACCACGTGGTGGAAGGAGAGGACTCCTCAAATGTCTTCTGACTCTCTCCTCTCTCTCTCTCTCTCTCTCTCTCTCTCTCTCTCTCTCTCTCTCTCTCGTTATAAAAATATTTTTTAAAAGAAAAAAGACTTCCTGAGTTAGAACTCAGAAAGCAGGCACGCTTGCCATAAGGGTCTATTAGTCCTGCCTGGAAGTAGGGGCCTCAGTGCATATCTGATGATTATTCCTCCCATCTCCTTAACATGTATCAAGTTTCCGGAAGTTTCTCCCACAGACAGCTTTCTTGAGGGGTAGTTTCATCTTCAGGCTCAATTTGGGTCAAGTCTTAATGGAGGGGTACTAGTTGGGGGTCTGTGCCCGTACCACCTTCTGGGTAGTTTAGGATACTGCATCTACTCAAAAGAAAAAAGATTAGACAATTACAGGTTGTTTCTGCAGATGATATAATATGCCCATTTCTGTAGTTTCTGTGTTTTAACTTCTTTGATCGTCTTAGTCACATTTGGCAATTAGCATGAAATAGCAGTTTTCGTCTTTGCTTTCCTCCCGTATATCGTGTGAGCTTAGAAACTGCACATGAACAGAACGCCATTCAGCTTGCTTACCCAAATTTCATTAGCATCTGTATTTACTGTGCCAAAAAAATACGATATAATATTTCTTGTGGTATTCTTAGTGGGCAAAAACCTGTATAAACAATAGAGGATTACATAAATGGACAAATTATACAGAGGGAAGCAGCTGGCGCAGGACAATTTGTTGTCGGACTTGTTGCAAGCATCCGAGAGGTGTGGCAGTTAGGAGCCAAGGCAAAACATGACATTAATTTTATTCTTTGGAGTCTTTCATTAACTCTTCACAAACCCCAAGTCAAACACAGAAACATCGCTTTCAACCATGAAGCAGGTGTGCCTCTTCTCTGTCTACCGTGTCCAGTGCACAGTCCGTTGCAATTTCCTTGTCCTGTTACTGTTCAAAGTCACTTGGAGTGATGACATTGTAATAAGCTGAGACACAAAGCCTTCTAGTAAACATTATTTTTATTTGTGTGTGTGTGTGTGTGTGAGAGAGAGAGAGAGAGAGAGAGAGAGAGAGAGAGAGAAAGAGAAAGAGAAAGAAATTAGGTGTGCATGTGTCAAGGAACCCTGTAGAGGTCAGAGGACAACTTCCGGTGTCACCTTCCATCTTGTTCACCTCTACATATGCCAGGCCAGCTGCCCCATGAACATCCAGGGATCTCCATCTCCACCTCCCATCTTGACACAGGTGCTGTAGGAGTACAGACTCGTTCTATTGCACCTGGCTTCACATGAGTTCTGGGATCCAAAATCCGGTCCTCACGCCTGTACCTCAGGCACTTTACCTGCTGAGCCATCTCCTCAGCCCATACCTATAAATATTTTTAAAGTTATTTTATTTGTTATTTTTATTTTAAGTGTTTGAGTGAATTGCCTGCATGTGTGTAAATGCGTCCATGTCCTACAATGCTGGTTGAGGTCAGAAGAGGGTGTCAGATCACCAGACCTGGAGTTATGGACAGTTGTTAGCCACCATGTGGGTGGTGGGAATCAAATGCAGGTCCTCTGCAAGTGCAGACAGTGCTCCTAACCATTGAGTCATCTCTCCAGCCCCGACTTGTAAATATTTTATGATCAGGAATATATTTTTGAGTGGCTTTCAAATCATTGAAATATTGTTTATGATCTGATTTTTTTCAGCATTGCACTTAGATAAGTTTTTAGATCCATACATTTAAAAGAATGGACATAAAAATGTTCCAATTGATATTTTATATATGTATTATAATCTTATGACATATACAGTAAGAAGTTGCTTTTGGATTCCAGTTACCTCATTTGAAAATGTTAACTAAGCTGGGCATGGTGGCGCACACCTTTAATCCTAGCACTTGGGAGGAAGAGGCAGGTGGATCTTTGTGAGTTCAAGGCCAGCCTGGTCTACAGAGCGAGGTCCAGGACAGCTGGGGCTACAGGGAGACCCTGTCTCTAAAAGACCAGAAAAGAAAAGAAAATGTTAACTAAATTTGAAAAGTCATTTCTAACTCTAGCATTCTAAAACAGTAAAATATGTCATGTTCCTTTTTAAATGACATCAAACATAATTTATGTATCTTAGTGCAAAGTTTAAGTAGACCTAAATTTAGATTAAAAGGCAACATCTGCACTGCTTGTCAGTAGCTGGCCCAGGAGCATGGCCACTGTGGGAGAAGAAGGTGACTATGGAGCAGTTTCAGGGAGCAGCCACAGGAGACCCCTGAATTTAGAAACCTACCGTCCAGTCTCCAAGCTGTAGACCTGGAATGGGGTCCCAGCCACACACATAAAGGGCCCCTTTGAAAGTTATGATGACACATTGCTCAACAGCAGAAACCCCTAAGCTGTCCTTTCTTTCACATTAAACAAACAAAAAAGCTTTTTGTGACCCCATTGTGCCTTCCACAGTCCAAGCCTAAGAGAGAAAGGCTTCTTCCTACCAGATCCATCTGAGCTGCTCCCCAAGTGGCCACCGGCATGTCCCCTGATGCAGCTCTTGTTAAGGTCACTGAAGACCCACCTGGTCTCTTCATCCTTCACAACCCTGGGTCCGTCTCAGTAGGACTGGCCACACCAATGGCCCCACGCAGTTGTCCTGTGACAGTTTCCTTGCCTGGCCTCAGGACTCTTGCCCTGGGCTCCCCCCTGCGCAGGTCCTGTGGCCCCTTGTTGTCTCCTGCAGGTCTCTCCCATCCCTTGACAATGAGGTGGGAACTGGCTCTGGCCTTCTCCGCCTCACTCAGCCCTGGAGGGTCTGATGTGTCCACGGGTCTCACACACTGCAGATGGCCCTGACTACCTGCCCTTCAGCCCGAGCCGCTCTCGGAATGCTCATTTGGAGCTTTTCTGCTTCTAGGCATTTCCTCTCAGATGTCTGCTGGGGTCTCCCACTCCACAGGCTGGAAGCTCAACTCCTGATGGCGCTCAGACTGCTCCTCCAGCGGCCTCCTCCTCTCAGCTCACAGCTCCGTCTTTCTGGAAGCTGCGGCCAAGCAATTTGGTCCTCATTCACTCGCCTCCTTCACACAGATATGCCAGCCAGATCCTCAGCAAATCTTGTCACATCTATCCTCAAAATACAGGCAAATTCCAAATCAGACATTTCCCCATCACTCCACTACCTTCAGCTTCCAGTTTTGGTCGGATTAGTGCAGTGGGATCCCTATATCTCCTTCCACCCTCTAGATATCTTCAGTGGTCCCCAAACAGGCTGGATACCTCACTTCTTTGCAAACCTGCCTAGGTCTTCTTGTCCCACCCAGAGAGCCAAAGGTATCTTTAGGATGTATAAGCTGTCTGTGAGCTGCACAAGCAGGTATATACCCCATGCACACACATCCATCCACACACACACACACACACACACACACACAGACCCAGACACAGAGGCACTTGGAGACACACAAGAACAGACATAGGGACACACCAATTATTTAGCTCCCTGTTCTGTGCAGACACACAGCATGTTGAGGTATGCCTATGCACATACAAGCATAGATATGTAGCCAGACCATAGACACACAGATGCACACAGACACATTCTCTCCTACCCGACACCTGTTACTTCATTAGCTCCAGGCACCGCTCCTGTGTTTGTTCCCTGCTCTGGCCACTTCAGCTTCCCTAGTGGCAACTCTGGTATTATTCACACAAGTCCAGTGTTCTCTAGAACGTTCCACCTGAAGCAATCTGTTGGTATTATGCCTTCATTTCCTCCAGTCTTGACCTAATGTCATCTTCTCAGGGATGGATTCTTTAGCCACCAAAGATTACAAAGACACCTCCGTACACACACACACACACACACACACACACACGCACACGCACACACACACACACACTCGGAGCTTTGCCACCATTGGCCTTTTCCTCTTTGGTAAAATGATTTCACAGTCTAAATGTCTTTCCTACCTGCTCCTGGCCTCCCCTGGTAGAATGTGAGCTGCATCTGGGCAGGGGTTTGTCTTCTGGGTTCCCCAGCCCACATATGTGGAAGGATGCCTGGAGCCAAAGGCATGCAATAAACCTATGTTGAATTGGCTCAATAGATGCCTGATGAGATTTCAAAAATGAGAGCAGGGGGCTGAAGAAATGGCCTAGCGGTTAAGAGCACCGACTGCTCTTGCAGAGGACCCGGGTTCGATTCCCAGCACCTACACAGCAGCTGAGAACCATCTTTAACTACAGTTCCAGGGGAATCCGACACCCTCTTCTGACCTCCGTGGCATTGCACGACATGGGTGCACAAACCTACATGCAGACAGTACATTCATACACATAAAAGAATAAATAAAATTTAAGAAAAATGAGAGCAACAAGGAAATGAACTTTCAAGTTCTATGAGCATAGTCCTCGCCGAGAGAAATCTCAGCCTCTTTCTCTGGCTTGAACCTCATCAAATCAGAAGCCCACGGCCCCACTGACCACAGGTTTCTTGCCATTGTTGCGTCCTGACTGGACATCCCTCCCGGGGCCCAGTGCAGCTTCTGTCTTCTCAATCAACCACTTCTTTCAAGCACCTCTGGCACATGTGCAGCAGCCAGGGTTGCCTGCGAGGATGTGGTGGACTCGATGCAGAGCAGAACCCAGAGGACAAGGAACCTGGCACCCAACGCCTGCATGTGACCTTCTCCCTTGGAGTTTAGTTTATCATTGGTCAGGTAGTATAAGTCTAACGTCATCAACATGAGAAGGAGAATTCACAGCATAGTCAATGACACACACTACAGATCACTGCCCACTTGGGACTGCCGCTGGGAGGGCGGTTCTGTCTGGCTGAGTTCTCCCCCTTCAGACCACCTGTGTGTGCTAGCTGAATGCAGTGGCCCGAACTCAAAGCAGATAGAGCCAGACCAGATATGCCAGTGTGTCCTATTGAACTGCTTCTAGCATGTGTGTATACACACACTTCCACAAAAATGTTCCTGCTCACAACTGTCACACATGAACCAGCATGGCTCAGAACACTGCTTAACAGCACACTGGTGAACTTCAATTCACCCATTGCAAAATCTACTCACGTACTGGAATAAGGCACACTCAGCACCTGTGCAAATACTTCTGGTCATGAAAATAATTTTCCTGAGAATGAAGGATAAATCATGTTACTTAGAACTGTTTCAATTTGTTTGGTTGTGTGTGTTTGTTCTTAGAGTTTGTAGGTATGAAATGAATACTGCATCTGAACTACAAAGAGTTGTCTTCGTGGGAGGCAGTTTCTCAACAAGAAGGGTAGACTCTAGAACTGAGCTGCCTCCAGCCACCATCACCTAAGACAGAGCTCCCTCCACCTGCCTGGAAAGAAAATAGCATCAATTTCATAGGCTTTTCCCCCTCCCTAGAGTACAGAATATCAAACCCAACTTTGCACATGCTAGCCAAGTGCACTACCACTGAGCTATGTTCCTGGCTTATTATATGACCGAGTGATGGGGTTGGTGACAGCTGCCTAGACGGTACCAATGTCAGTGGGTACTAGACAAAAAGAAGAGAAAGCCCACATTCTGAAGAAAGCAAAATCAAGATTCCTGATTTGTTTATGGGCATGGTTCTGTAAGACACACACACACACACACACACACACACACACACCCCCATATATATATATGGGAGTAGGGGTGTGTGTATGTTACCTCAAAAGAATTAATTTTCAAGTTTTGGCAAGTTTCCCATGTTGTCATAAACGTGACTCCTGAATAGCTTGGAATGCACTTCGCTCTAGCTCTGGTGGGGAGCAGGCAGAGGTGCGTCTCTCCATTTGGTAACAGGCACTAGAATATGTTCTTATACTAATAATACAGACTATGTCTCTTACTCTAATAATATAGAAACTTCATGGCTGTGAAAGATTCTGTCTTCTCAATCAACCATTTCTTTTTTTTTTTTTTTTGGTCTTTTCGAGACAGGGTCTCCCTGTAGCCCCAGCTGTCCTGGAACTCACTCTGTAGACCAGGCTGGCCTTGAACTCACAAAGATTCGCCTGCCTCTGCCTCCCAAGTGCTAGGATTAAAGGAGTGCACCACCACACCCGGCTAATCAACCATTTCTTTAAAGCACCTCTGGCACACATGCAGCAGCCAGGGTTGCCTGTGAGGATGCGGTGGATTAGATGCAGAGCAGAACCCAGAGGACAAGGAACCTGGCACCCAACGCCTGCATGTGACCTTCTCCCTTGGAGTTTAGTTCATCGTTGATCAGGTATTATAGGTCTAATGTCACCAGAAAACAAGATGAAAAGGAGAATTCACAGCACAGTGAACAACACCCACTACAGATCACTGGCCGCTGGAGATAGACGGTGGGAGGCAGTCCTCTGGTGAGTCTAGAAGAGTGTAGCTGAGCACGTGGACAGATCAACTCCAACAACAGATAGAGCCAGACCAGACGCTACCCTGTCCTGACGGCTCTTTAGAAAGTGGTGCAGAGGTTCTGCAGTCGTCCCCCTGTCGTCGGCCACCTCTGACTTCTCATGGCTTTGCCTCATATTTTTCTCTCTTATTTCTGCACATGCTTTTCTGTCTTTGTCTGTTCACCTCCTTTAAATGTCACTTTATTTCTACTTCTCTCTTCCTCTGGACCCTGCTCTGCCCAGCCCCCTGATCCCCCCCCCCCCCCCGCCCCCCCCCCCCCCTCCGCTCTGCTCTCCTCTTTCTCTAGCTCGTGGCACTGTCGTCTTCTTATTGGCCGTCTAAGGACACTTGTCTGCCTTTCTACTTTCAAATTTCCAAGACAATTCATCCATCTTCACTTCACTTACAGCCTGGCAGTCTAATTCTAATAAATACTACCTTATTTGTTTGTTTGTTTGTTTGTTTGTTTTTGAGGCAAGGTTTGTGGCTGACTTGGCTTTCTTGCCTGCCAGGAACAGAACCCAGGGCTTCGTGGATGCTAGGCAAGCACTCTACCAACTTAGCTACCTCTCTAGCTTTGATCAATACCATTTGTTTGGAAATTGTAATCAACTTTTAGAGAGAAGCAAAGAAATAAGTGAACCAAATAGCACCTGCAACTCATAATTATCTACCACCTTCCCGACCTTTCTGTACATTGTCTTTAATCTTCACAATACCTCTGAAAGAACTCATTTTTCATTCCTTTTATAACTGAGTAAGTGATGCTGAGCAAGATCAGGGAACCTGCCCAGCAGCACACAGAGCTAGAACTTTCCCTGAGACCCTGCATCTAGTCTTGTAAGAGTTTCAGCTATCACGCCATATCATGTTTCTAATTTTAAGAAAAGAGGCCATGTGACTCAATGCACATATTTTTTAAAGACTTTCTCCATACTCTTCCAACTATAAACGCAGCCCCTTACGGACAGCAGGGGGGAGACAGAGACAGAAGGCAGAGCAGCAGCAAGGAAAAGAAAAGAAAATCTCTTGCATCTCTTCTGTTGATTTTCTTTGTGAATAACTGGGTCAAAGACTGGGAGGCTTTTTTAACTTGTTTATTTTTATGTATATGTGTATGTGTGTGCTTCTCTGACAAGGTGTTGGGTCCCATGTAACTGGAGTTTACAGACAGTTGTGTGCTACATGGTGTAGGTGTTAGGAATTGAATCCAGGACCCATGCAGGAGTGGCAAGTGCCCTTAACTGCTGAGACTGGAAGACTTTTCGAGGTAGAAGTGGCTGTAGAGTTCATCCAAGATAAATCCTTCGTTTACAAATGAGGAAGCTGTAATTCAGAAAAATAAAATTAAAATACAATCAAGAAATAAAGATCGAGGGGACCGGAGAGATGGCTCAGTGGTTACGAGCAAGAGCTGCCCTTGCAGGGGACCAGGGTTCAGTTCCCACAGGGCAGCTAACAACCATCTATAACTCCAGTTGTAGGGGGATCTTCTGGTCCTCTTCTGACCTCCACAGGCATTGCATGCATGGGTGCACTTGTATACAGGCAGGCAAAACACTCATACACATATATTTTTTCTAAGAAATAAAGATTTATGCATTGTCCAAACCTAGGTGAATGGGTTGAATTAACATTCATTAAAATGCTATTGACCAACCGAACACACCCAATCTGTCTGCAAGTTCGAAAGTTTCCTGTGTCCCAGAATGAGAGGCATTTCAGGCTGGAAGAGTATTTTGCTATGAGCTGCTGGGGCCCAAATCCTATCTATCCCTCCAGGGGGTCAAGAGAAATCTAAATTCTCCCAAGGTAGCTCTGAATTGGGAGTGAGGGTCTTTCAAATGAATTAATGAAAAGCAAATCTCAGGGTGAGAACACCAACCCATGACAGCCCCAGGGAAACATTCTGATGAAATGTGACCTCAGGTTGGAAAGAACAAATTAGCTGGGTGTGGTGGCACATGTCTTTAATCCCAGCTCTTGGGAGGCAGAGACAGGCAGATCTTAGTGAGTTCAAGGCCAGCCTGGTCTACAGAGTGAGTTCCAGGCCAGCTGTGCTACAGGGAGACCCTGTCTCAAAAAGACAAAAAACAAAACAAAACAAAACAAAAAACTAGGCAAGTGTTGGCATGTGTGTGTGTGTGTGTGTGTGTGTGTGTGTGTGCGCGTGCGCAATGACATGTGTCTGTATAGTGATGCACTGATAAAAATAAGCATTCATTCCTTGCCTACCCCTATCTGTAACTTTTACACTAAGGAGATTGCAATTATAGAATTCATGAGAACACTCAAGTCAACTAGCAATGTTAGCAAAAAGAACACAGTTATGCAATTTAAATAGCTTGGTTTTGGGCATTAATGTCTTCCTTAACATACTGTAACAATATTTGCCTGCGGAGTAATTGTTTTCTACATATCCTGTTCTGATCAGGACTTCCCCTTCTCCCTACCTGATTAACTGTGTACCTGCCACCTCCCTGGAATCTAGGAAGGAGCTAAAGTATACTGAAACCAAATTTGATGCTTAGAAAATCCTTGAGCTGCACCGTGAGGCACACCTGTGTTCTTTTGGCAGGTGAACTGAATCTCAAGTAAAGAATTTCTACAAATCTCCTGTTCAGTTGGCCAAACTGGTTTTTACTCCTATTGAACGACACTGGGTTGGGGTGGAGGTGGGGGAGGGGAGCCTGTTTTTTCTTAATGACCGTAATAGCACTTAAAGAATAACTTCCAATGCTAAGGTCTGAAAAGTAGAGAGGATAATGTCATTCAAGGTAGAAAATATCTTCAAAATAAAATTTATTTATAAATAGATTAGTGGTTCTCACAGTAGACAAAGTTACAAGTTTTTGCAGTGAACAAGCTATGATGATGTTACATCAAATAACCAGAAAAAGCTATTTTTGTGATGAATTCATTTTTGCACTAAGAATGGTGAATGTGTTATGAATAGTTAAATAAATGTGTCAGTGACCTGAATTCTAATGAAAATAAGGAAGTATTTATCAGTCGGAAGGTACTCTGTAAATCGGTTTGCAGATTAACTGAGAAGGTTATTTGGGACTACCTAATCTTAAAGTGAAACAGGACATTTATCTATTCTTAAAAAAAAAAATCTTTGGGGCTGGAGAGATGGCTTAGCAGTTGAGAGCACTGGCTGCTCTTTCAGAGGACCTGGGTTCGATTCCCAGCACCCATATGGTGGCTAACAACAGTCTGTAACTCCAGTTCCAGGGGATCCAACATGACATGGGTACACTTATACACATGAAGGCAATACAGACATATACATAAAATAACAGTAACAACAATAAAACCTTCTCCATTGCTGGTCATGATGGTTCACACCTTTAATCACAGCAGAGACAGGAAGATCTCTGTGAGATCAAGGCCAGCCTGGTCTACATAGTGAGTTCCAGGACAGCTGTGACCATGTTTCAAAAAAACAAACAAAACAACAACAAATCTTCTCTATGTGCTTTTTCTACACATTCTTATGTTGGATTATGCGGCACACCGCAATGCCTTTAGGATTCATCTAACCACTTTATTTTGAAAGCATAATAGATAAGACATTCTAAAATGAATGCTTGACTCATTACATACTATTATTTAGATGTTAAAAAAACTTAATATTTTCCCATTGTTCGGGTAGGCACTCTTGGGCTCCAAAATATAAGTTTTTACAGTAAATATGTAATACATTCTAGGGAGGAATATCCAACCTCCTATAAATCATAAAAAATAAAAGAGGAAGAAACATCAATCAAGACCCTTGGCATGACAACCCTGGTCTGTGTCAGCCAGCTGAGGAACTAACAGCACTACCATGCAGGTCCTAATTAATGGATTGTTTGTGGTACCTCCGACCCATTTTAAGTTGAAACTATGTGTTACAATCTCTATAATAATGGACTATTTCTTTCTATTTTTAAGTTTTCAACAGATTCATGTTGCTTCTCTCCTAACCCACACCATCTGGGATGCCACACTGCTTACATGCATGTTCATGGACCTCAGCCCTCTGGAGCTGTAGTCCCCAGCGCACCTGTACACTGGAAGCTTTGGAAATAATGCCACAGGGCTACCCTGGAGATTCTGGATCCATTGGTGTGGGCGGTGCAGTAAGGTAGGGCCAGGGCAATGTGGAATTCTTTCTTGGAGTTCTAGGTTGGAGATAGGAATTTGTTGCTTCTGGAAGTTATGTTGCAGAGGGGATTATGGCTTACAAGTTTCTTTTAAGTATAGTAGGTAGAAGTCTATGTTAAGTAAACTTCTAGTCTATAACAAGAAACTATTTTTCACTGTTCTTTCTTTAAAACCATGTACCTTTGGATCCAAAGAGTGGAATTTATAGCCAGTCACTTGGTAAGTATGATTCTGGCTGGGGTTCTAGAGGTCACAATACTAAACATATTTTTTTTGTATCAAAAGTAATTTAGTGCTCTGTCTAGTAAAAACAAGAAACCATTTACAAAGTCAGCAAGCACCTATCATAAGACAAACACAGCAAAGAGTAAATACAGACAAAACATAAAATACAGACCATAATTTGTCATTTTAGGCAGCAGCATAGTGATTGTAAAGACTAGTCAATTTTGATGTTTTCCAAACACTAAATTAGGTCAGGAATAAGACATTCAGATAGAACTGTGCTATAGATATAATACTGTTAATATGGCAAAGGGCAAGAAACTAGATGGCACAATTTGTGGTGAATCTACAGAGTTCACTTTGTGGTCACTACTCCAAGGGAGTGGATCTCAACAGTCAGGAAGACGATAGGAAAAGGTTGTAAGTTTGACCCACAAGTGAACTCACAGTGGCACAACAGGACAAACTGGGATGAGCCTGGAATAGCGGGGTGACCATGTCCGCCTCCCAGCCAGCAAACCATGTTTGCCCTCATCCATTCCCACAGTCATGAGATGGTCAATCACATACGAATACACACTTGTCTGCTGCTGCCCAGCCAGAGGGAGTCCAATGTTGTGTTGCCTTAGAGCACAGATAATGGTTTGGGTAGAAATTCGAGAGGGACAAATCTGAGCTCAAAACACAAAAGCTGGCCAAAAGAGTCATCAAAACAAAGGCGTGGACATGGGCTAAATGCTTGACCCTGAAGTACGGACCATTCTCTGAATATTACTCCAGAATAGGCTAATCATGATGACTGGAAGTGTTCAACAGTCCTTTACACATCTAAGTTTTGGTAATTCTGTTATCCAGCTTTGCATCTTCTTCATAACTACTCAGTTACTTCGAATTGCATTCTTTACTTAATTGGCTTTAAAAAAAAAACAAAACAGGCACCCAAGGTACACATTCTTCACGATATGCCAAAGTATCCCTGCATGAAGAATGTGAAACACAGCTTTTTGTAGCTGACTGATTTATAGGTTTTAGACCTTTGCTTACTTTTGGCAAGAAGTGGATCCTGAAAGGTCATGCTGAGAACTGCAAGAACTTTGAGTGGACAAATAATAACCCATAATGAAGCTAGTGTCTTTGTTCTCTCATTTATGCCCAGATTTGTGACCTCGGGAGCTGGAAGCACACCTTGATCTTTATGTTTATCTTGAGATGGCAGTGAAGGCATGCCAGAATGAACGAGTTTATTCTTCAATTAGGCGGGAAGTTGATGGGGGTTGGGGACATGGCTCTGCCAGAGCATGAATGAGGACCCCAGCATCCACATAAAGGCTGGTGTGATGGAACATATCTGTGTACCTAGCACTGGTGGAGGGAGACACTTGGGTCTGCAGACTTTCTGGCCAAGCTAGGCTAGCCCAAACAGCGAGTGCCTGGTTCAGCGATTGAACTTGTCTCAAAAAATAACCTGGACAGCAACAGAGGAACACACCTAGTGTCTACCTATGGCCTCTACATACACACACACATATATATATAACATTAAAACAAATATTTTTAAGTTCGTGGGAGCTGGAGAGATAGCTGAGTCAGTAAAGTGTTTGCTGTCTAAGCATGCAGACTGATTTCAGATCCCCAGCGTCTAGTTAAAAAGCCAGGCAGTGACGCATGCCTGTAAACCCAGGGCTGGGGAGCTGGTCAGCCGGCCGAGTCCAATCAGCAAGCCTTAGGTCTCAGAGAGAGACTTTGTCTCAAAATATCAAGGTGGACAGCATCAGAAGTGACTCTCTGGCCTTCATATGCACACACAACATGCACCTACACACACACACACACACACACACACACACACACACACACGATACAGAGCAAGATATAGAGCAGAGTCTCTCCAGTGTGTCAGAACCCTCACTTCATAGAATAAACTCCTCAAACTGGGAATGAAGCCTCTGAGGGAAACTGACTCAAATGCATGACCGACCTGTAGTGTCTTAGTAAGCAAAGGCCAGCCTTGGGCTCTTGGGAATCTGGGCTGTTTACAGAAATTGCAGAATTTTGAGGGCAAGGCCAGTTTCAGTCCCCAAACCTGCTGTGTTCCCTCCCTGACCAGCCAAACAGGGTCACTCAAACAAGCATGGCACACAAGCCTTTAGCGTTCAGCACACCCAGGCTGCACTATCATACCGTGTCCTTTGAGGGCACATGGAGGCTGTTTTTGCTGTGCTTTTACAAGGTTCTCAGGGAGCGGAGCTATTTGCCATGGGTGGGAAGGGCTGGGTCAGAGGTGGCGCGGTGGGAGGCGCAGCGGCTGTCCACGTCTGGTTGTCCCCGGGCAGCTCCAATAAAAGCCATTTTCCGCGTCTCTGTGGGAGAGTCGGGGACCCTGGACGCGGGGCGTGCAGGCCTGGCAGGAGGAGCCCCTGCGCCATGTGCCCTGGATGCGGGCGCGGGTCGGCGAGCGCCCTCTAGTGCCCAGTGGGAGGGTCGGCGGCGCCCAAGACAGAGGCGGTGACGGGGCGGAGCTGCGGGGCTGGGCACGCGGGGGTCGCAGCTCCAAGTGGGAGCGAGAGCCAGCGCTGCTGCGGGCGGAGGCATGGCGAACACAGCCTCGGAGATCATTGCCTTCTTGGTTTGCATCTCGGGCTGGGTGCTGGCCTCTTCCACGCTGCCCACCGACTACTGGAAGGTGTCCTCCATCGACGGCGTGGTCATCACCACCGCCACCTTTTGGGCCAACCTGTGGAAGACGTGCGTGACCGACTCCACCGGCGTCTCCGACTGCAAGGACTTCCCCTCCATGCTGGCGCTGGACGGTCAGCATCCCCTCGCCCCATCCCACCCTTGCCCTTCGCTGGCCAGCCCCCCCCCCCCGGGAGCGTCCTCTCGGGACTCCCAGGGCGACCCCTGCGCGGGAGGTCGGACAGGGATCTGCCCCTCAAAGGGGCGGCTGAGGTCTGCAGATGGCTGTCCAGTGAGGCACCTTCTGAGCCAGGGACCCTGGTAGGAGAAGCCAGGGAGTGTAGCTCCCTGGAGTGACAGGGCTGCCCCGCTGTCTGTCTGAGGCTGTTAGGACACTGAGTTACCGCTGTAGGGCCCGGTCACCCCACCGCCCACATCTGATTCCGACCAAATGATTTCACTGAGCCCCTGAGCACCTGCCTGCCCTGAGATCCTTTAGCCATTTCGTTATGTCTGTGAAAAGCAGGCGCGGGCGGAGGGGAGGGAAAGGAACATATTGTAAGTTTTTTGTTGTTTTCCTTAAAATTCTGCCCACAAACTCGACTCCTTTAACACTTCCTTCAAGTTGAGGAAAGTGAATAGCCCTTGCCCATGCCCGGGTGAAGCTGGGGCATAGCGCAGGGAACATTGCCCAGCTTGAATGTTGTGCTGGAACCAAGCAGCGCGCATCTGTCTCAGCTTGGTGTGCGCGCTGGGTCTTTTTTTGCTTGGTTCTTTGCAGATGTGGCACCGCAGACAGATACTGACAGTTTCCAGAAAGCTCAGCACCAGCACTCTGCGTGCTCTAGTTCGAGACTCTTTTCTCCCAGGATTTTACAAGTGGACTTAGATGGATCGTGGCAGAAACTTCAGAAGAAAGTCGTTGGCATTGCTTCTAGACTGGAGGTGTTTTCCTTTCCTTTTTTATTCCTCTCACAATTTTTATTTGCAAAGCTGGGTAAATAAAAGATTTGATTCCCCTAAGACAGTGCTTGCCACAAAAAGCAAGCTGTTGTGCAATGTGGTGTTTGATGGCACCTGGGGTGAGGGTGCCATACTTTAGAAGGGCACAGCCTGTCTGTGCCCTGTTGTGTAAAATAAGTAGCCTGAACACTACTGTAAAATAAGTAGCCTGAACATTACTGTTGAATTGCCTGTGCTCTCAGAGCACACATTCAGTGAGACCAACAGGCAAGCTCTTGTTTCTGTGGCTTACATCCAGAAACACGGAATCCACGACGTCCTGCAGTAGCCTTCTGTTTGCACCTCCACTGTTGCCTGAGACAGGGGGCCAGTTGGTGGACGGGGAGAGGAGAGATGCTGCTGGAGGATATTGAGTACATAGCAGTGGGGTTTCCTCTGTGGGTGGGCTGTGAAGGTGGAGGTGGTTCTGTGATTTGGGGTGGCGAGAAGCAAGTGGGACATAGTCCTGGTCACCAAGTCTTTGAAATGCATGGGTATTGAACAGAGAGATTTATATATGCATTATGCAAAATGGGCATGCTCATGTGACTAGAACATAATTTTTAACATAACTCTGTTCCTCAGTGTTTTTAAATTAACATCTTTGCAAGTTGGTACAGATGGACTAGCTTCTTACTGCTACATAGTATTCACTAGTCTGGATAGACTGGTTCACTGAAGCATTTATCCCTTGTGTACATTGGACCCTTTCCAACTTTTCCCTGCTATTAGCACCTTACTGAAATTCTTTATAGTCACCTCTTCCTGGGCATGTATATTTTTGTAAACTGTTCTCCTGCCAGAACAGAACGTGCATTTTAATATTTAATTTACACTACCAAAGTGCACTCTAGCAATAGAGCAAGGACAGATGCTTTGATGATTTCTTACCACCGGGCTTTCCATCCAGAATTCCACATTATAGCTATGATCTGTTGTCATTTTAATCTGCATAGACCTTACTCCCCATCATTTTGACCTCTTAACATGTTTATTGGCAATGTCTTCTCCCTTTTCTGTTCATATCTTGTGCCCATATTTTTTTCTTTCCTCCTCCTCCTCCTCCTCCTCCTCCTCCTCCTCCTCCTCCTTTTTTATAAATCCTTGATTCCTTGGTGCAAGCTGAGACCACTGCTTGTCTTTTAAATTTATGATGTTCTTTTTCAAGACTGAATTTTGAAATTGGGGGTGTAATTACAACCATCAGTCTTCTCCATGATGGCTTCTGTGGTTTACTAGGGCATTTCCTATTGCAAAAGATAAATATAACTTTCCGTATCTCCCAGAAGGGTTAAGTCACATAAGTATATTTTCACGTGTAGAGGAGTTGATCTGCCCTCCCCCACTGCCTGTGGAACTTTCCAAATCAGCGCCCCTTCTCCCCTCGCCTTCCCTCTGCCTTGCATTTCCAGGGCAGGAACATCTGCTGGTGCTGCTTCTGGTGTTACCTTTGAAGTGAAAGGAGAAAGCCATCTTTCTGTGGGCTCCAGTGGTCACAGACCTGAACTCAATGCCTTCTGATTATGCTGGGCACAGACTCTGGATTAGAGTGAAAATCCAAGAAAGGAGAAAGAAGTTGAGAGGCTTGCTGTCTTGTGTTAGGGAAACAAGCCTCTGGGCCGTGAGTGGTGGGGTCATTATCAGAATTTCCTCTGTGAGGTCGGAGCTCTGACTTCTCATCCTCAGGATGGATCATTGCTACTGCGGCTTTCCCTATAGGGAAATGAGGCAAGCAAAGTTCATGTCTAGACCGAGCACCATGCCATGTTGGCAGTTTCTCACATCTGCTTAGGATCAATCTTAGTATTGTAAGGGATGCCCTGATGGGTTCCTACTCCTGTGACATATATCCTGGGACTTTCCCTATTTTCCATTTGAGAAAATGGAGATTCAGAAAGACTCTAAGGTAATCAAGGGCACATGGAAGATAAACAGGAACACTGGAGCTGAAATTCAATGTCCTGCCTCCCCTCATCCACTATTCTTTGCACAAACACACAAAGCTGCCCATATAACAAAAGCTCCTTCATTCTTTCCCCTTAAGTCCAGCAACCAGCTATGCTGCTGATTTGCAACTGAAAATAAAGGTCACATCATTTAAAAGATCTTAATTTTTAATGGATACTTTGAAGATTTTCTCCAGCAGAATTCATTAGTTCCAAGTTACTGTTTGAAAATTTCACAGTTGAACGAGCTGGTGGTTTCTGTCGGTTGCTAACCCATATTCCTTTCAAAGCAGCACTTGAACTTCAGCTGAAGATCATTTTCAGCTAGGTTATTTTTACAATATGCCGTCCATTTCTGTTAATGGGAGCTTTTGCCATTCCTTGCAAGAGAACTGAACTATAAATTATACTTCAGAGAACTTCTAAGTAAATATGTTCATGCCTCAGCACTTTAATGTGTTAATTAGCTATTAACGGTGTCAGTAAATTAGACCTGTCAGAAATAATGGGCTCCTTGACTAGGGTTTTACTACCACTTCACTCCATGGTGTTACTTAGAAGTTTTGCCCTCAGGAGCTGTTCCAGACCTAGGCTGTAGAGGTCTGCCTTGCAAAAGATAAACTCTGAAAGTTTATTGGAACTCAGGTAAGGGCCAAGCCTCCCCCTACTTTATAAACCTCGGGCTAATCAACACTACAGCCGGAGTCCATTCATGGCTGGCGAGGGACTTAATCTCCAGTCTTGGCTCTACATAACAGAAAACCTGGCCAGCTATTGTCCTCCTGAGGTGCCTTCTTAGTGCATGCAGACAGTTAGCAAGTTATGGCTACTCTTCTCATGGCAGAGAGGTGTTTGGCCCACCTTTCCTCTGGTGCCTGTGCCAAGAGACCAGAGAAAGTCAGAGAGAGAAGACCTTAGAATGAGAGACTCCGGAAGAATGGTGTATGTTGTGCACAGACTGCTGTTATTTTCCCTGTCTTCTTATGGGTTGACTGGGTTGACTGGGATTCTAACCACTGTTTATCATGTTGGAAAACACATTCCCTGCTCTACATGACCAGACTGCAGAACTTAACCTTTGGTAAATTCCAGACCATTTGCCTATAATAAAGCCAGCAGGCCAGCTGAAATAAATGCAAACTATGATGCAGAATAAAGTTTATAGGAATACCTGTCTCTTTCTAAGTAGATATTTATCCACCGTAGTCTTTCCTTATCCACCGTTTTGCTTTTCTGTGTTTTAATGGCTCATGGTCAACCATGGCCCAAAGATACTAAATGAAAACTTCCAGAGAGAAGTAACTTGTAAGTTTTGGATAAAAGTTATTAAAGTAAGCTGTTTTCATTATTTTATTTGTTTGCTTATTTATTACTCACTTTTTGAAACAGGGGCTTAGTGCATAGCCTAGCCTAGCCCTGAAGTCATAATCCTACCTCAGCCTTGGAGTCCTGGGATCACAGACCTGTGTCTCCCAAGCCCAGCTTTATAGTTGCTGTTCATTTCTTTCTATACTTAATTTGTAACTTTTATCATATTTGTAGCAAAAGTGGTAACTATATAGAGTGCATTATTATCTGTGGTTCCATGGAGATCTTGAAATATATCCCACAGGAGTAAAGGGGGCTCATGTGTGTGTGTGTGTGTGTGTATGTGTGTATGTATGTATGTATGTATGTATGTGTGTATGTATGTATGTATGTGTATGTGTGTGTGTATGTTTGTTTGTGTATGTATGTATGTGTGTATGTATGTGTGTATGTATGTATGTGTGTATGTGTGTGTATGTGTGTGCATATGTGTGTATGTGTGTATGCGTGTGCATATGTGTGTATGTATGTGTGTGTATGCGTGTATGTGTGTATGTATGTGTGTGTGTGTCAACCTCTCCACTTTTTTGTTGTTGTTTAATGACTGCATTTAGATTCAACTGAATGAATTTCACAATAATAGTGAAACCATGGGCACTGCCTGTAGCTTTTGTGATGAATCAGAAACCATTTTGAAGATCTCTGTCAGATTCTAGGTTTACAAGGAACTGATTAGGTTTCCTCTCAGTGTTGCCTCTGCCTGCTCTTGGACTCTGTTTAGGGGACTTGTGGACTGAAGACTAAAAGACAGCTGGTTCAGTGGTTGACAGTGCAGACCCAGATAGCCTTCTAACACCATTACTGCTATCAGAAGATACACTCTGTCATCCTGAATGGCTAAAACTAAGTTTCTTTTGCTGTTTTTGATAGCCTGGGCATCAGTAAAATTAATTTCTGTGTGGAAGCAATTCATACTATGAAGTAGAATGGCATGGCAGTCTGCATTTATGGGGTCAAAAGTATATAGCATTTATGTAGAAGAGCTCCCATTTGATTTTCAAATCTAGAGCTGGAGAGCACCAGCATTTACTCCAAAACTGTATGATCTTAGTGCTATTAGTTATTGTTGACTTTGATTGAATATGAAAATAAATGGCTTGGTATATCTTGACATGTAAGATGTTTCTTCCCCCAATTAGAAGGCTTAATTCCTAATGTAAACCTGATGTACATGTGTGCTCATTTGCTTAACAAATATTTGCTTACCCTGGTGTGTGTTCCTCACACTGCTTCAGATTGTAATATGGCATTTTTCAGACTGAAATGAAGTGGCTTGGATGGTAATAGTTTATTAGTTTAAATCCTGTTAATTTAGAATGAGTTGCTGCCTGGCCGAAAGTCCTGCTACAATTTACCTGCCTGCAAATTAGTATGTGTGACAGAGAAAATGAATGGTTCAGCAGAGGACAATCTAACTAACATGTTTCAAGATTCAGAAAGGCACTCATTTACACCGAAACAGTTGACTTAGTAACTGTAAACTACTCTTCTATTAAACAATGGGTTTTAAAGCCTAACTTTATTATATGCTCTAACAATGTAGTGTCACTAAAATCATGCCTGCTTAGCCTCCTCATGGTTCACATGTATATTCTAGCTGGTCACTTGTAAATTTTCATTCATATTAGATTTGACCCTTTGGAATCTCTTGTTGCTCAGTTATGAGTCTTATGATTTCATAATGTCAGACTCACTGAAATGTGTATTTTGAAGGTTGATATACAAAAGATTTAGAATGTTGATGATAGATGCCATCTCTCACACTAAGAGGCAGTGGTGGATGAATTTAATAGTCCTAGTGAGGACAAAGACCATTTCTACCAATTACTAACTCTTTTGTGGCAAATCACAGCACCTTTGGACACTCCAGTTTCTTTGTCAGTAAATACAGGAAGAGCTTAAAGATCTAGCCAGAGGATTGTGTATAAACCAAACTTTAAGGTCTGTAACATAGATGTAGCGTTGGAAGTTCACGCAGATGCCCTCCTTTCTTTTCTTGCTGTGTATTTTAAACATTGTGGGCCTCCCAGCCACCACCACCAACAGAACCACCATCTTGAATAGCACTACAAAGTGAGGATTTCTCCCTGGACAGCCACATGCTTTATGTTAACATAAATGACCTGCTCTAATTACAGGTTATATCCAGGCGTGTAGAGGACTTATGATTGGTGCTGTCAGCCTGGGATTTTTTGCTTCCATATTTGCACTCTTTGGAATGAAGTGTACCAAGCTTGGAGGCTCAGAAAAAACCAAAGCTAAAACTGCATGCTTGGCTGGGATCGTGTTCATACTGTCAGGTAAATAATAATTTTCTTCTGAACAGGTGCATCATGATGTTAATGGGACAACATTGACGTACTGTTTACCTGATACTTTCTAGGGCTGTGTTCAATGACGGGCTACTCCCTGTATGCAAACAAAATCACAACTGAGTTCTTTGATCCTCTCTTTGTGGAGCAAAAGTAAGTGTTGCTTTCAGTCTATATGTTTCTAACTCTCAGAAAAAAAAACTGATATAAATGAATGTTCTAGATTCGGACACATGGATTTCCTAAGTAGCTTTTGAAATGAAATTTATTGGTAAGTGGTTCTCATGGACAGCAATTTTATGGGACATCTTGATGCAAACTGGATTGTTACTTCATTAGCATTGTGTAGTATCTTTAAATAGCTCAAGGCATAGGTGCACATCACAAAATTGAAGGCACATTTAGGAAGAGTAGGAGAGGAGTAAGATGGGAGGAAAGAATGCGGATATGTGAAAATAAAAAATTCAAAGCTTTGCCTTGGTTGTTGGTATTTGCTAGATGTGAGTCTGCAGGTCTTGTAAATGTGCTCTGCCTTCATCACCTAACCAAACTTTATCACGGAAATATGTCCTGTGCTGGTCTAACACACTGCTGAAGGGGCATGTGGCTGCTCTTAGTCACAGGTGAACACTATGGGATTAATGCATCAGTTTGTTGGTAGTTATTATTAGAAACTTGGACTGTTGTTTTTGTGGTATCTTTATAGTTATTCGTTTGGATTGGAAAAGTCCCAGGGACACAAAATCAGAAATAACCAACCAAACATGTATGAAATGCTTGTCTTCATGAAGATACTCATATACCTCTACAGGAAGTTCTGTACCTATAAGTCTGTGGCGTGTGAGTGTGTGTGTGTGTGTGTACCTGTGTGTCTATGGTTTGTGTGTGCACCTGGGTATCTGTGGGGCATATATATACCTGTGTGTCTGTGGGGTGCATGTATACGTCTGTGGGGGTGTGTGTACCTATATATCTGTAGTGTGTTCTGTTACCTGCCAGACTGGTAATTCTCTTTCGGACTTGAGATAGGTGTTATAAAAAGTTGATTATATGAAAAGCTGAAAGGAGCAAGGGGATCCCACCCTCCTCCTCCCCCCAAAAACCCGAGAGACCCCTGAGGACCAGATCCTCAACTGACCTCAAGAAAACAAAAACCTGGGCTAAGTGTGTGGACTTAAGCATCCAAAAGGAAAGTAAGACCAGAAATCAGTAAGACTAGAAAAACTGTACTGTAGATATAAAACTCGAGATCTTAGTAAAAAGACAAAAAAGAAAAAAGAGAGAGCACTGTTGTTTGGCCTATCTTCAATTCTTACTGGCAGGTGCATCTACTCTGTGGCTGCCACTGTTTTTGCCACTCTTCAAAGACATGAGGCACAGCTTTTTAACCCTCCAATATGGACTGAAGACTCATGTCTCTCCAAGAATCCTCCAAACCTTCAATGCCAGATGGGGACTACTGAGATACCCAGCTTGTGGACTAAGCAGCTAAGGGGATTTCAGCCTCATCAGAGTACAGACTGCCATTGTTGGACTACCCGGCCTGTATCATGGAGACCAGTGCAGGGGGATCAAGACAGGATGCGGTGCTTACTGGACTTCATTTGGGGGATCATGGGAGGGAAAGACCCCAGTGTGGAGCACAAGGGCAAGATTGATGGTTGTTTGGGCTTGCCAAAGAGGAACCTTTGAGTACTCCCTCAAGGAAAACAGGACATCTTTCAGAAAAAAATTCTTCCGACTCAGGTGATATGTGTATGTATGTATGTATGTATATATTTATGTGTGTATATGTATATATATATATATATATACATACTGAAGGAATACAAGTTAGAGAGAACAACAACAAAAGAACTGGGGAAAAAAATTTCTGGAAAGACTCAGAAAAAGATGCAAGGAGACTCAGGTGGGGTGGGTGGCATGGAAAGGGAAGTGACTCTAAATTCGATTGAGAAATGATGTATTTATGGAAAAGTTTAATAACAATAAAAAATTACTAAGAGAAGAAAAAAAAGTTGATTATAACCTGGGCATTGGAGGCCAGAGAGATGGCTCAGTGGTTAAGAGATTGACTGCTCTTGCAAAGGACTAGGTTCAGTTTCTAGCACCCACATGGTGGCTAAAACCATCCTAACTCCAGTTTCAGGGGATCCAACACCCTCTTCTGACAACAGTATGCATTGCTTGACACTGGTGTACTTATACACATGCAGGCAATTCACTCACACACAGTAAAAAGAAAAGACAAAAAAAAAAAAACCAACCAAACAACTGGTATGGTGGCACATGCCTTGAATCCCAGCACCTGGGAGGCAGAAGGCAGATCTCCATGAGACAGAGGTCAGCCTGGTCTGTATAGTGAGTTCCAGCCCAGTGAGGCTACAGGGAGACCAAAGAACCACAGGAGAAAACAGACAAGGTCGATTACAGGAGCCAAATACTTTACATTTTTCTAGCTCATTTAGAAATCTTCAGAAAAGTGATTCTCTAGTTCTCTCTCTAATATAGTTGCTGAAGTGCGAAAAGCTGAAGTTGTGATAGTAAAGGAAAGCATGGGCTAGCACGTCAGTCCTTCCATGTGCCAAGCAGACTTTCAGGGCTTATCATATCAAATTATTTTATTTCTCTAACACCTTATAAAGCAGGCTGTCTTGGGACTCTCTTTTTGAAATTTAGGGAAAAGGTCAAGTAACGTGTTGACAGGAACTTATTTTTTATTTTTTTTTTTTTCTTTTCTTTTTTTTAATCTAGTTGTGGTGATTCTGTAGAGTTTTTGCTTTAATTTTTCTTTTTGGGGCTGGAGAGATGGCTCAGAAGTTAAGAGCACTGGCTGCTCTTGCAGAGGACTGTGGTTTGGTTCCCAGCACCCACATGGTGGCTAACAACCACCTGTAATGCCACTTTCAGGGGATCTGACACCCTCCTCTGATGTCTTCAGTCCTCACACACAGATGTACACTTATATTCAAACATGGAAAACACTCATAAGCATAAAAATCAAGTAAAAGCTCTAAAATGTGCCGCTTATAATTATATAATTTCTGTGACTGGATGCTATATCTACTTTTAATTAGAAAGTTTCTGTTGTACATTTTAAAGTAGCTTTCATTCAGAAATTTTATTGAGAAACAAAATAGCATTGTCTTAGACTTACTAGAACTTTCTCTGGCTTACGTTGGAAAAACATATCTTGATTTTACAAATTTTCTCCTTATACTTTTTTTTTTGGTTTTTTCGAGACAGGGTCTCCCTGTAGCCCCAGCTGACCTGGAACTCACTCTGTAGACCAGGCTGGCCTTGAACTCACAAAGATCCACCTGCCTCTGCCTCCTGAGTGCTAGGACTAAAGGCGTGCGCCACCACACCCGGCCTCCTTATACTTTTCTGTTGTATTTTGTTGAGATATGTAGCTCAGACTAGTCTCAAATCCATAATCCTCCTGCCTCAGCCTCCTGAATACCAGGATTACAGATTCAGCTTCTCCCGAGTGTTTTTCAAAATGATATTGGTACAGATGTGTATGAAACCAAACACTGAGATGAAAACTGAGAGTTCAGTTCTGAAGACCAGAAACATTTTCATGGCTTTTAAATGGAATATTATGGTTAAATGTTATATTTTATTTCAGGGTTTATTTCATAAATATGTGACACAGCCATTTTTCTCATGGGTTATTTTATCAGTCACATTGCTAACTCTTCTGGATTCTCTTCACTCTTCTGAGTTTCTTTTCCCAAGTTATTAAGTCTTTGTCTGCATCTTAGAAATTCTTTGAGTCCAGGCGTGGTGGCTCATGCCTGGAATCCCAGCACTCTGGAAGCTGAGGCAGGAACAAGGCCAACCTGGGCTACACAGTGAAACCCCGCCTCAAACAACATCAACAACAAAGAAGATCATTCAAATCCTTTCCCAAAAGGTCAAGGCACAAAAATTTAAGCCTGTCTTTGTAGGAGTGCTTTCTGCGTTTGTATCTACTCAGTGACTGACTTCAGCTTGGAATCACGGGAGTTCTTTAGTCTCCTATCAGATTTTGAGTCAATGCAGTAATCATAAGAAATCGTTCTCATTTCTACTCCCATTCCACTCTGCTGGTATCTCAGCCTTTTCCTGGCTCTGAATTCTCTGTGTTCTGATCTGTAAACTGGGATAACAGTGTCCCTTCCTCAGAGTTGCTGTGAGAGTTACAAAAAAGTATGTACATGCTCAATCTCTCTCTCTCTCTCTCTCTCTCTCTCTCTCTCTCTCTCTCTCTCTTGTGTGTGTGTGTGTGTGTGTGTGTGATACACAAAGCCAAACACCTTCTTTCTGCTCTTACTGTATTATGTTATCCACTGTTTAGACGGCCTTTGTTTACAGAGCCTGTTGTTTGGTTTTCCAATAGGGTCTCACTACATCAGGCTAGCCATGAGTTTACTATCTTCTTGCCTCAGCCCTCCTGAGTGCTAGCATTACAGGTGTGTGCTGCCACGCCCAGCTTTGCCTATTTTACAGATATCTTTATTAACTCTTTTATGCAATGGCTTTAAAGACAACATCTATAGTTCACCAAAGCTCATTATCTTATATAATCCAAGAGCTAAACAATATGAAAAGGGTGCTGCTTGCAGGCAGAGTGGAGGATGGCTGTGGGCTCAATGACTTTGGAGGCTGAAACAGGAGGACCACTTGAAACCAGAAGTTTGAGGCCAGCCTAAGCATGTCAGAAAAAAAAAAAAGAGCTATTAAAGCCTACACATTGATAAGATTTACAAATAATAGACCTTCATAGCAACATCTTATAGAAGTACCGACTCTGAAAAGCCCAGTCACTGAGTGTTAACTCCTTAACAACACTCCTTTCTCGCCCTGGTGTTATTCCTTGCAATACCTTGCACAAAGACCCTTAGTAATCTAAAGAAATTCTAGTTGGATCAAGGAATTATGAGCGCTTAGAACCGTAAATGTACAACCACATTCCAACTCCAATGATAGGAAGGAGGAAAGACAGGAATCTAAAGATTTCATCTAAACAAAATGTGCCTTAATAAAAAACAACAAAATGATCATCAAGATTTCATCTATTGTTTTTTATCTCTACTTCTCAGAGAAGAGAAGGAAGATAGAGATTTTTAATGGCTCCCAACACAGAATTAAATTGGTTTCATAGATCTTGAAATGTCATTTTTAAAGAAAAATTTTGATTTGGCTTGTGTTTTAAAAATATTTTCTTTATCATTTTTATTTTATCTATATGAGTGTATTTCCTGCAGATGTATAAGTGCACCCATGTTGTGCCATTTCTGCAGCGATCAGAAGAGGGTGTCGGATCCCCTGGAACTGGAGTTACAGATGGTTGCTAGCCACCATGTGGGTGCTGGGAATTGAACCCATGTCCTCCACAAGAGCAGTCAGTGCTCAGTGCTCTTAACCTCTGAACCATCTCTTCAGCCCCTGATTTAGCTTATGTTGAGGGAGAGACTTCCTCGGCCTGTATTTGTTTAATAATTTGTGTCTGATTTCTAAGTTCACTGGTGCATGAGCTTACAGCAGAATGTGTGTTGGAGTCAGCCCAGGGTTCCTCCAACCCCAGGTGAGTAGCATTTTGGAGAATGCAGCCACAGGAAGTGTCTAGCTATTTCTTTGGTGACTTACAAGATGACACAAGAATTAGTAATGTCAGAACGCCTCTCTTTCAAGTCTTTGTCCAGCATAGTGCCTCCAGGTGACAGTGGTAATGTAGAAGGGGCTTCCTTCAGGATTGTGGAAAGCTTTCTGCTATCTCAGCAGTCTGAAAGGGCAAGACTTTGAGGATGGAACTGGGAGGCACATGCATACTCTTCTGCATTAATAACACTATTTCTTTATAAATAGCTTTTGTCAAATGTCTTTTCCCCCTCTGACACCAGAAGGCATAACTGTGAGTGAGCTCACATATCTAGGTCTTTGGGCAGGGATTGGGAGAAGCTGTTTGTCACAAGCTATGGTTTGAATAATACTCTTGTACCCAAACCCTAAAATATGCTGGAGAACAGTCCCAGCTTCAGAGAGCATGGCTTCCTCTTATTGGCCTGCTGCTGGTGGTAACTTTCATAAGACCTCTCTACTACATTAGTTAGACCTTCCCAGATCCCTGCATCCCTGCGTTATGTACACTGTGGCCATCCAAGTTAGGGAAATACACCTAAGCCCCAACAAATTCCTACTATGTGCAAAGAATCCAGTAGAACCTTTGCTCATGGGAAAAACAAGAATGCTTCTAGTGTAGAACTGGGCTTAAAAGGCTAGCAGCGACACATTTCTGTGGTGAGTTTAATAGCTAGTTACTCGAAAAGCTTTTTTTCTCCCCACCATATATGTGAGAAAAAATTTCTTCTGAGTTCCATTTGACAGACTCACAATACTTACACAGCTTCCTGTGTTCATGTTCTGCTACTTCTGCTTCTCTTTGCTTTTTCACCCAGGTGATGAATCTGTTTGACAGCTCGGGCCTTTACCGAGCCTTGAAAACTGTTTCTCCACTTTCCTTTAGGCTATTTCAGACCAACTTCCTCCTTTTTATTAAAACAAAACCCAACAAATCCAAAATATAAATAAATAAATCCACCCTCCTACCAGCTTATGGTAGTAGGTACCTCCCCCCCACCCAGAGCTTCACATCCCATGTAATACCATTATTCCAACTGTCACTTTGTTGTTCAAACCACTTCCTTCCTGAATGTTTTGGGTTGTTTTCTTAAATAAACTGTTCCAAGTCACAACTGATCAGCAGAAAGAAACTGCTTTTCAAATCAAGCAAAGTTACAGCCCTTGACCAGTTATCCATTTAAGGACACAGAACACTGTGTCTGAGACTCACTCTCTGCATATGAGATGTGACATTCATGCATTTGCTTCAGCCTTGTGTTTGGGTCTTAGCCTCAGGCTCTTCTGCTTTCAGTCGAGCTATGGACTATTCTTCATTCCTGACTTGCGTGATTTGATACTTTAGGATCTAAACTATACTTAGGTAAAATCTTTTCACTATTGTGGTGATTTAGCAGTTAGAAATAAATGTTTGGCAGGCCAGGGATCCCTGAGTGGTAGGGCCTGTGCTCAGCATGGAGGAAGCCTAGGTTCACTGCCTAGCATTAGGAGAAAGAGGTGGGAGGGAAGAGGGATGGAAGGGGGGAAATGGAGGAGATGAGATGAACTACTTACTTTCAGATAAATTCTCTCATTGTGGTTGTCTGTCAAGTTAAAGAAACAAGAAACAGATTTTCCTAGGTGAAACTGAAAAGAATACCAACCTTAAAGTTAAACAGGTGACACTGCCAAACATCTCTCTTCTGTCCTCATTATCATGTACTGCTTTGTACATGCATGTTTACAATTACTCTGTGAGGTTGTTTGGAGACTGAGCTCATGTTGATTAAGAACTCTAGATTCTTGGGTAGGAGATCCCATGTAAGTTCTAAATGCTAAGAGCAAAGCAAACTCAACAAACTGTGACTTCACTTTGTTCAGAAGTGGTGTAGGCCACCTTTGTTTACTATAATCCCCCCCATGCTTTTATTAAGCTACAGGCTGAGACAGCAAGTGCTTGCCAGCTCTATTTTGTTTCTATTGACTGGTGTATGGAATAATTATCTCTGTCAGTTTACCGTGAGCTCTGGCAATTCAGCTCATATCCCTTCATACACTGGTTCGTCTCTCCTTATTGTTCATAATTTCCTTCCCAGGAGAGGTTCCCTTCAGAGGGTTCACTTGGTGCTTTGTGTTCATATTATCACCCTAGACTTGGTGGTTTATTAATTTGTCTCCCAGCCCAGGCTGCACCGTAATCTTACTGTGTTAGCACTTGCTGATTTAACTGTCTCCCAGCCTGGATCAGGAACGTCATAAACTACAGACCCCATGCTTTATTTGAATTTCTCATAGCAAGTCCGTGCTACAGGACATCGCCATCTAGCGTGGTTAAGTCAGCAGTGATGGGGTTGTGTGTCTGTGTCTCTCCTCCGATGGACAGCATGCTTGTGGACATAAGGGATGAAGAGAAGACATAGCCTAGCACTTGGTTTAAGGATAAGGATCCTGGATCCAGGCTGCTGAAGTCCACTTAGCTTGATGCTTACTAGCTGTGCAATCTTGAAGTTTCTTGTTTCTATGACTTGTGTGTTTTATCTGTAGAATGAGGGTAGGAGATGGTGTTGATTAGCTTTGATGGTATAGCTCAACTATTTAAAGCCTTATCTAGTAATATGTAATAAACACTACAAAAATGGTAGCTCTTGTTTTGAAGGGCACTGGTCCTTACACATTTTCACAGACCAGATCCTTAATAGTCTATTCAGATTATCAATGCAGAATGGAGAACTAACAAAAGAGATCATTGTTTAATGGTACATGGCTCTCAAATAGAAGGAAGGTTCAAAAGGGATTGAGTGTGAACCATAAAAAAAAACCCAAATAATGCATATTTTTTGTCTCTTGATTCTGGTCACCTGGATCACAGCTGAATTAGAAGCAGCAACTGGAAACTGTCAAGTGGATAGAGACTCCTGAGACTCTACTTAGCAGAATTTATCCTACAGAAGTCTCCCAGACACCTGGTTGAGTCTCAAATGTTTTCAGGCATGCCATTGAGAATTCTGAATGAATGTAAGAAGCACTTTAATTGGTCTGTTTTTGCTGCAGGTCTATTTGTAAATATTTATTTCAACACAAAGGAATGTGTATACACACATCCACACAGATATATGACCCAGGCTTAGCCATACAGGCTCTACCCTGAAGTGTCTCAGGGCAGTATTCTCAATTAGGTATTTTCTTTTTTTAAAAATTTTATTTATTCTTTTATGTGTATGAGTGTACTGTCTGCATGTAGGTTTGTGCACCTGTGTCGACCAATGCTGTGGAGGTCAGAAGAGGGTGTCGGATTCCCCTGGAACTGGAGTTAAAGATGGTTCTCAGCAGCCATGTGGGTGCTGGAGATCGAACCCGGGTCCTCTGTAAGAGCAGTTGGTGCTCTTAACCGCTAGGCCATCTCTCCAGCCCCAGGTATTTTCTGTCTTAAAGAACAGCCCTGTCTGCACCACCACATTACTCAAACTTCAGAGTTTGCTAGTAAACAAGTCATTGAACTTTCCATAAGCGTTGGGACTCAGTACATCATTCTCACTTCAGATTAAGGGCAGGAAAGCTCCTAATTGCCCACACTGTTGGAGGGGGTCAGTGGCACTGATGTGGCCAAGTAATGGAGTTGGCTTTGATCTGAACATGTAACTCTGGGGACATGAGCTATTTCTATTAAATTCTAATTTAGCTTGGCTAGCATGACAGTTATATTGTGGATGTCTGCTACATTTCCATGAATAGCTGGCAAGGTTTAGAATTCCTGTGAAGATAGTTATTGCTCATGTGGTGCAGAGTGAGCTAGGCACCCACCCTGAAAGAGGTCGGTAGTGAGGGTCTGAAGTGTGATCTTGACCCTGACTGCTTTGGGATCTGAGATTTATTCAGTTGTCACAGCAGCATAGCAAGGATGTACAGTGCTAGGAAGATTAAAGAAAATAACATACTGGGAACATGTTGGCCAAAGGCAACTGAATTTCTGTACGAGAGGAGGAATAAAAATAATAATTAGCTTTATATATATTTACTTTAGCATTCCTGATTTCTTGGATTTCCCCTTGAATAATTTGTAACATTTATCAACTTCCTTAATTCATTAATGAGCTAAATAAAATCTTTACAACAGGTTTATCTTTGAAAAAAATAAGAAAGTAAGAGCATTTACGATAGTGGCACACAGTAGGAAATCAATACGAGGTTCCTGCCCACAGCTAGTGCTCAGAATTCTGAACCACCCTAGTAGTAAACACAATATGCTGAAAGATAATGAAAATGTGCATACCTGTTGTGATCTATAATTGAGAAAACAGAACATAAAAACTATGTTTTTATTTGGGTTTCTCAAATTTGAGAGCCCTCATGAGGATCCCATGTCACACAGAATTCAGCAGTTCCCATTCTGCTGTCCCTGCTGTTTGGAGGCCCCTGCCACTGTCATCTAAGTGTGTGTGACGCTCTAGGTGGGAAGTCTTGCACTTGTCAGGCAGTGCTGAAGAACGGTTAGCAGAACAGATGGAGACATCTCAGAGAGAGGAGGTGGGTGGGCTGTGGCAACCACAGGACAGGCAGACTCTAAGCCCACTCTGAACAGCAACTGGGACCCTCAAAAGATGTACAGTGCTGGGGGATTGTATACATAATCGCTAATTATGCCCTAGTTAGCTTTCTATTGCTATGATAAAACCCTTTGATGAAAACCAACTTGGGGAGGAAAGGGTTTACTTGGCTTACATGTCCTGATTTTGAACTCAAGGTAGGGACCTGGAGGCAGGAATTGAGACAAGAACCATGGAAGAATGATCTTTACTGGCTTGATCCCCCGGCCTGTGCTCAGCCTACTTTCTTTTTTTTTATTTTTTTTTATTAATTTTATTTATTTTTGTATGTGTATGAATGTACTGTCTGCATGCAAGTCTGTGCACCCGTGTCGTGCAATGCCGCGGAGGTCAGAAGAGGGTGTCAGATTCCCCTGGAACTGGAGTTCTCCTGGAATTGGAGCTTCAGACGGTTCTCAGCCGCCATGTGGGTGCTGGGGATCGAACCCGGGTCCTCTGTAAGAGCGGTCGGCGCTCTTAACCGCTAGGCCATCTCTCCAGCCCCTCAGCCTACTTTCTTATACAACTCAGGATGACCTGCCCAGGGGTGGCACCACACATGGTAGACTGGGCGTTCCCGTATCACTCAACAATCAAGAAAATGCCTCACAGATAGGCCTCACATCAATCCACTAGAGAAAATTCCCAGTGAAGGTTCCCTCTTCCCAGGCGTGTCAAGTTGACAACAGAAGCTAACCATCATAACTTACTTCTATAAAACCCATTTCTGCAGTTATGTGGACCTTAGATTACATAAGTCTATGCATTTAGGAGGAATTTACATTAGACAGTGACGTCTGAAAGGCTGGCTTTCCGATGGAATTTAATTCCCAAGTATTCATGTGGATAGCATGTAACTGTACTCTTTAGACTTTAAACACTCTCCAGAATATATTCAGTTGCCTTAAGGTAAGGGGCATATTTATTCCGGTTATTAACACTCTTCTATTTTTATTTTTTTTTCTATTGCCAGTTCTGATTAAAATGAGGGCAATGTGCTTGAGAAAGGCCTGTGACCTTCATTAAGGTCACCTTACATTTTGTTTGTTATATCAGTTTTTGCTTTATTTGTGGAGGAGCTGCCAACATTCCCTGATTTTGATGACTACCCTCACCTCTTCTGGTGTTGGGTGAAAAGACAGCCCAGGGGCATTAGGAAGGAATTCCACACCTACAGTTCTGGAACCACTGAGAACTTAATGAGCCAGAGAGAGAGAGAAACAGTTAAGAGCTCAGGGTTTGGAGTCACAGTCATGGGCTTTCAATCCTGGTTCTTCCATCTACTTAGCTGAAACATGGGTCAAGTAATTTAATGTCCCTGAGCCTCACTTTCCCCATTTTCAAAGTGGATACTTACAGAAGTCTCTTGGAATTCTCACGAAGATGGAACAGCAATGTAAAGACAGCAGATCCTAGCCGGCCACACGGAAACCTCACAGTGCTCTAGCCCTCTCATGAAATGACGGTTATGAGCAACAGTCTCTATAGCCCCAGACACAGCCAGGACAAGAAGAGTAGCTTTAGCTGATACTTAAGAGTGTGTTTTAACACCTTAGAGCTTTCTGGCTTATTTGGGAGCCAATCTTTAAGTGGTTCATCTGTATAGAGAGGGCACTGAAGTTGCTGAGTANAAAAAAAAAAAGAGCTATTAAAGCCTACACATTGATAAGATTTACAAATAATAGACCTTCATAGCAACATCTTATAGAAGTACCGACTCTGAAAAGCCCAGTCACTGAGTGTTAACTCCTTAACAACACTCCTTTCTCGCCCTGGTGTTATTCCTTGCAATACCTTGCACAAAGACCCTTAGTAATCTAAAGAAATTCTAGTTGGATCAAGGAATTATGAGCGCTTAGAACCGTAAATGTACAACCACATTCCAACTCCAATGATAGGAAGGAGGAAAGACAGGAATCTAAAGATTTCATCTAAACAAAATGTGCCTTAATAAAAAACAACAAAATGATCATCAAGATTTCATCTATTGTTTTTTATCTCTACTTCTCAGAGAAGAGAAGGAAGATAGAGATTTTTAATGGCTCCCAACACAGAATTAAATTGGTTTCATAGATCTTGAAATGTCATTTTTAAAGAAAAATTTTGATTTGGCTTGTGTTTTAAAAATATTTTCTTTATCATTTTTATTTTATCTATATGAGTGTATTTCCTGCAGATGTATAAGTGCACCCATGTTGTGCCATTTCTGCAGCGATCAGAAGAGGGTGTCGGATCCCCTGGAACTGGAGTTACAGATGGTTGCTAGCCACCATGTGGGTGCTGGGAATTGAACCCATGTCCTCCACAAGAGCAGTCAGTGCTCAGTGCTCTTAACCTCTGAACCATCTCTTCAGCCCCTGATTTAGCTTATGTTGAGGGAGAGACTTCCTCGGCCGGTATTTGTTTAATAATTTGTGTCTGATTTCTAAGTTCACTGGTGCATGAGCTTACAGCAGAATGTGTGTTGGAGTCAGCCCAGGGTTCCTCCAACCCCAGGTGAGTAGCATTTTGGAGAATGCAGCCACAGGAAGAGTCTAGCTATTTCTTTGGTGACTTACAAGATGACACAAGAATTAGTAATGTCAGAACGCCTCTCTTTCAAGTCTTTGTCCAGCATAGTGCCTCCAGGTGACAGTGGTAATGTAGAAGGGGCTTCCTTCAGGATTGTGGAAAGCTTTCTGCTATCTCAGCAGTCTGAAAGGGCAAGACTTTGAGGATGGAACTGGGAGGCACATGCATACTCTTCTGCATTAATAACACTATTTCTTTATAAATAGCTTTTGTCAAATGTCTTTTCCCCCTCTGACACCAGAAGGCATAACTGTGAGTGAGCTCACATATCTAGGTCTTTGGGCAGGGATTGGGAGAAGCTGTTTGTCACAAGCTATGGTTTGAATAATACTCTTGTACCCAAACCCTAAAATATGCTGGAGAACAGTCCCAGCTTCAGAGAGCATGGCTTCCTCTTATTGGCCTGCTGCTGGTGGTAACTTTCATAAGACCTCTCTACTACATTAGTTAGACCTTCCCAGATCCCTGCATCCCTGCGTTATGTACACTGTGGCCATCCAAGTTAGGGAAATACACCTAAGCCCCAACAAATTCCTACTATGTGCAAAGAATCCAGTAGAACCTTTGCTCATGGGAAAAACAAGAATGCTTCTAGTGTAGAACTGGGCTTAAAAGGCTAGCAGCGACACATTTCTGTGGTGTGTTTAATAGCTAGTTACTCGAAAAGCTTTTTTTCTCCCCACCATATATGTAAGAAAAAATTTCTGAGTTCCATTTGACAGACTCACAATACTTACACAGCTTCCCGTGTTCATGTTCTGCTACTTCTGCTTGTCTTTGCTTTTTCACCCAGGTGATGAATCTGTTTGACAGCTCGGGCCTTTACCGAGCCTTGAAAACTGTTTCTCCACTCTTTCCTTTAGGCTATTTCAGACCAACTTCCTCCTTTTTATTAAAACAAAACCCAACAAATCCAAAATATAAATAAATAAATCCACCCTCCTACCAGCTTATGGTGATAGGTACCTCCCCCCCCAGAGCTTCACATCCCACGTGATACCATTATTCCAACTGTCACTCTGTTGTCCAAACCACTTCCTTCCTGAATGTTTTGGGTTGTTTTCTTAAATAAACTGTTCCAAGTCACAACTGATCAGCAGAAAGAAACTGCTTTTCAAATCAAGCAAAGTTACAGCCCTTGACCAGTTATCCATTTAAGGACACAGAACACTGTGTCTGAGACTCACTCTCTGCATATGAGATGTGACATTCATGCATTTGCTTCAGCCTTGTGTTTGGGTCTTAGCCTCAGGCTCTTCTGCTTTCAGTCGAGCTATGGACTATTCTTCATTCCTGACTTGCGTGATTTGATACTTTAGGATCTAAACTATACTTAGGTAAAATCTTTTCACTATTGTGGTGATTTAGCAGTTAGAAATAAATGTTTGGCAGGCCAGGGATCCCTGAGTGGTAGAGCCTGTGCTCAGCATGGAGGAGGCCTAGGTTCACTGCCTAGCATTAGGAGAAAGAGGTGGGAGGGAAGAGGGATGGAAGGGGGAAAGGGGAGGAGACGAGATGAACCACTTACTTTCAGATAAATTCTCTCATTGTGGTTGTCTGTCAAGTTAAACAGATTTTCCTAGGTGAAGTTGAAAAGAATGCCAACCTTAAAGGTAAACAGGTGACACTGCCAAACATCTCTCTTCTGTCCTCATTATCATGTACTGCTTTGTACATGCATGTTTACAATTACTCTGACTGTGAGGTTGTTTGGAGACTGAGCTCATGTTGATTAAGAACTCTAGATTCTTGGGTAGGAGATCCCATGTAAGTTCTAAATGCTAAGAGCAAAGCAAATTCAACAAACTGTGACTTCACTTTGTTCAGAAGTGGTGTAGGCCACCTTTGCTTACTAGAATCCCTCCATGCTTTTATTAAGCTACAGGCTGAGACAGCAAGTGCTTGCCAGCTCTATTTTGTTTCTGTTGACTGGTGTATGGAATAATTATCTCTGTCAGTTTACCGTGAGCTCTGGCAATTCAGCTCATATCCCTTCATACACTGGTTCGTCTCTCCTTATTGTTCATAATTTCCTTCCCAGGAGAGGTTCCCTTCAGAGGGTTCACTTGGTGCTTTGTGTTCATATTATCACCCTAGACTTGGTGGTTTATTAATTTGTCTCCCAGCCCAGGCTGCACTGTAATCTTACTGTGTTAGCACTTGCTGATTTAACTGTCTCCCAGCCTGGATCAGGAACGTCATAAACTACAGACCCCATGCTTTATTTGAACTTCTCATAGCAAGTCCATGCTACAGGACATCGCCATCTAGGATGGTTAAGCCAGCAGTGATGGGGTTGTGTGTCTGTGTCTCTCCTCTGATGGACAGCATGCTTGTGGACATAAGGGATGAAGAGAGGACGTAGCCTAGCACTTGGTTTAAGGATAAGGATCCTGGATCCAGGCTGCTGAAGTCCACTTAGCTTGATGCTTACTAGCTGTGCAATCTTGAGGTTTCTTGTTTCTATGACTTGTGTGTTTTATCTGTAGAATGAGGGTATGAGATGGTGTTGATTAGCTTTGATGGTATAGCTCAACTATTTAAAGCCTTATCTAGTAATATGTAATAAACACTACAAAAATGGTAGCTCTTGTTTTGAAGGGCACTGGTCCTTACACATTTTCACAGACCAGATCCTTAATAGTCTATTCAGATTATCAATGCAGAATGGAGAACTAACAAAAGAGATCATTGTTTAATGGTACATGGCTCTCAAATAGAAGGAAGGTTCAAAAGGGATTGAGTGTGAACCATAAAAAAAAACCCAAATAATGCATATTTTTTGTCTCTTGATTCTGGTCACCTGGATCACAGCTGAATTAGAAGCAGCAACTGGAAACTGTCAAGTGGATAGAGACTCCTGAGACTCTACTTAGCAGAATTTATCCTACAGAAGTCTCCCAGACACCTGGTTGAGTCTCAAATGTTTTCAGGCATGCCATTGAGAATTCTGAATGAATGTAAGAAGCACTTTAATTGGTCTGTTTTTGCTGCAGGTCTATTTGTAAATATTTATTTCAACACAAAGGAATGTGTATACACACATCCACACAGATATATGACCCAGGCTTAGCCATACAGGCTCTACCCTGAAGTGTCTCAGGGCAGTATTCTCAATTAGGTATTTTCTTTTTTTAAAAATTTTATTTATTCTTTTATGTGTATGAGTGTACTGTCTGCATGTAGGTTTGTGCACCTGTGTCGACCAATGCTGTGGAGGTCAGAAGAGGGTGTCGGATTCCCCTGGAACTGGAGTTAAAGATGGTTCTCAGCAGCCATGTGGGTGCTGGAGATCGAACCCGGGTCCTCTGTAAGAGCAGTTGGTGCTCTTAACCGCTAGGCCATCTCTCCAGCCCCAGGTATTTTCTGTCTTAAAGAACAGCCCTGTCTGCACCACCACATTACTCAAACTTCAGAGTTTGCTAGTAAACAAGTCATTGAACTTTCCATAAGCGTTGGGACTCAGTACATCATTCTCACTTCAGATTAAGGGCAGGAAAGCTCCTAATTGCCCACACTGTTGGAGGGGGTCAGTGGCACTGATGTGGCCAAGTAATGGAGTTGGCTTTGATCTGAACATGTAACTCTGGGGACATGAGCTATTTCTATTAAATTCTAATTTAGCTTGGCTAGCATGACAGTTATATTGTGGATGTCTGCTACATTTCCATGAATAGCTGGCAAGGTTTAGAATTCCTGTGAAGATAGTTATTGCTCATGTGGTACAGTGTGAGCCAGGCACCCACCCTGAAAGAGGTCGGTAGTGAGGGTCTGAAGCGTGATCTTAACCCTGACTGCTTTGGGACCTGAGTTTCATTCAGTTGTCACAGAAGCATAGCAAGGATGTACAGTGCTAGGAAGATTAAAGAAAATAATGTACTGGGAACATGTTGGCCAAAAGCTACCAAATTTCTGTAAGATAGGAGGAATAAGAATAGATTCAGTATGTATCTATTTATAAATTTGCTTCTGCATTCCCAATTTCCTTGTTTCTTGGATTTATTCTTGAATAATTTATAACATTTATCAACTTCTTTAATTCATTAATGAACTAAATAAAATCTTTACAACAGGTTTATCTTTGAAAAAAATAAGAAAGTAAGAGCATTTACGATAGTGGCACACAGTAGGAAATCAATACGAGGTTCCTGCCCACAGCTAGTGCTCAGAATTCTGAACCACCCTAGTAGTAAACACAATATGCTGAAAGATAATGAAAATGTGCATACCTGTTGTGATCTATAATTGAGAAAACAGAACATAAAAACTAAGTTTTTATTTGGGTTTCTCAAATTTGAGAGCCCTCATGAGGATCCCATGTCACACAGAATTCAGCAGTTCCCATTCCGCTGTCCCTGCTGTTTGGAGGCCCCTGCCACTGTCATCTAAGTGTGTGTGACGCTCTAGGTGGGAAGTCTTGCACTTGTCAGGCAGTGCTGAAGAACTGTTAGCAGAACAGATGGAGACATCTCAAAGAGAGGAGGTGGGTGGGCTGTGGCAACCACAGGATGGGCAGACTCTAAACAGCCCACTCTGAACAACAACTGGGACCCTCAAAAGATGTACAGTACTGGGGGATTGTATACATAATCGCTAATTACTTATGTCCTAGTTAGCTTTCTATTGCTATGATAAAACCCTTTGATGAAAACCAACTTGGGGAGGAAAGGGTTTACTTGGCTTACATGTCCTGATTTTGAACTCAAGGTAGGGACCTGGAGGCAGGAATTGAAACAAGAACCATGGAAGAATGATCCTTACTGGCTTGATTCCCCGGCCTGTGCTCAGCCTACTTTCTTATACAACTCCGGATAACCTGCCCAGGGGTGGCACCACGCATGGTAGACTGGGCCTTCCCGTATCACTCAACAATCAAGAAAATGCCTCACAGACAGGCCGCACATCAATCCACTAGAGAAAATTCCCCAATGAAGGTTCCCTCTTCCCAGGCGTGTCAAGTTGACAACAGAAGCTAACCATCATAACTTACTTCTATAAAACCCATTTCTGCAGTTATGTGGACCTTAGATTACATAAGTCTATGCATTTAGGAGGAGTTTACATTAGACAGTGACGTCTGAAAGGCTGGCTTACCGATGGAGTTTAATTCCCAAGTATTCATGTGGATAGCATGTAGCTGTACTCTTTAGACTTTAAACACTCTCCAGAATATATTCAGTTGCCTTAAGGTAAGTGGCATATTTATTCCGGTTATTACCACTCTTCTATTTTTATTTTTTTCTATTGTCACTTCTGATTAAAATGAGGGCAATGTGCTTGAGAAAGGCCTGTGACCTTCATTAAGGTCACCTTACATTTTGTTTGTTTTATCAGTTTTTGCTTTATTTGTGGAGGGGCTGCCCAACATTCCCTGATTTTGATGACTACCCTCACCTCTTCTGGTGTTGGGTGAAAAGACAGCCCAGGGGCATTAGGAAGGAATTCCACACCTACAGTTCTGGAACCACTGAGAACTTAATGAGCCAGAGAGAGAGAGAGAAACAGTTAAGAGCTCAGAGTTTGGAGTCAAAGTCATGGGCTTTCCATCCTGGTTCTTCCATCTACTTAGCTGAAATGTGGGTCAAGTAATTTAATGTCCCTGAGCCTCACTTTCCCCATTTTCAAAGTGGACATTTACAGAAGTCTCTCGGAACTCTCACGAAAATGGAACGGCAATGTAAAGACAGCAGATCCTAGCCGGCCACACGGAAACCTCACAGCGTCCTCACAGCAGTGCAGCTGCTGTCACTGTGGATGACGAACCACATCTGTACATATTTGGGAGACCCACAGAATCATTTGTGGAGATAGGCTCTTCCAATTCTGTGGTTAGTTTCCATCGCGCTGTACTGTAATTACTCGCTCAGTGTCTGACTGGTCTCTCCAACTGAGGTTTGAGAGAGAGGGCTTCCAGGACTGCTCGCCCAGAGTGAAGATGGTCTGCACAGTACTCAGCATGTCATATCTGTGCAAGTGACAAGGAGAAGCCACGGGAGAGTCCCCATGGATGGCAAATCAAGTCAGAAATGGGGATGGGGGCAGGGAAGACAAAAGGAGGAGGTGGAAATGAGCAGTGCTTAAGCCCCCTCCTTGGGTGGTTGTGAGGGCTCTAGGGCTAATCTGTGAACGGAAGATGAAATGTGTCAGATCAAGGTGGCCACAGTGCCCTAGCCCTCTCATGAAATGACGGTCATGAGCAACAGTCTCTATAGCCCCAGACACAGCCAGGACAAGAAGAGTAGCTTTAGCTGATACTTAAGAGTGTGTTTTAACACCTTAGAGCTTTCTGGCTTATTTGGGAGCCAATCTTTAAGTGGTTCATCTGTATAGAGAGGGCACTGAAGTTGCTGAGTAATGGATTTGGTTTTGAATGGAATGGTGCAACTCTGGGGATACGAGATATCTCTGTTAGATTTTTATTTACCTTAGTTGTCATGGCAGTTACATTTTGGAACTAGAGAAGTAAATTCACTCCCCATTTCTGGTTTACTAATGTCACATTCACCAATACAAATGCATTAAATGGGGGCACCTTCTGATGAGTACTGCCACCCGGATTCTCTAAAAGCAACGTTCTCATCTGTAAACCAAGTTCTGTCCTCACCCTGACAAGCACGGATCTGGAGTTGAGTGTATTTATTCTTTCAGAATGAGGAAGAAGCTGGTGATGGGAACAGAGGCCACACTGTGAGTGGGAAAGCTGACCTAGGGCCAAGAGGATATTGCCAACAAAAGAAAGACCTGCAGCAGATATTCTGAAATTTGGATAATCTTCCTGAGGTGTTGAAATCAGCCTCATAGCATTACCAAAAGTCAAGAAAGACTTGCAGGCAGAGGTGAGGGAGGCGTGTCCTGGAAACAAATTGTAGTGGACATTGTATTATTCTCTCTCTCAATGCTGCCTTTCAATGATGCAAGTCAGTATTTGCCAGATGACACACACTGATAGGTGTGAACTAAAGTCGTTGTTGAGTAATGCTGTGACACGTGTCTCTCAATAGAATGAAGAGAAAGTCTTAGACAAAGAAGCAATTACAAAAGACATCACATCAGAACTGTTTTTAAAAAAAAATGCCAGCAGCCGGGTGTGGTGGTGCATGCCTTTAATCCTAGTACTCAGGAGGCAGAGGCAGGTGGATCTCTGTGAGTTCAAGGCAATCCTGATCTCCAGAGCGAGTTCCAGGACAGCTGGGGCTACAGGGAGACCCTGTCTCGAAAAGACAAAAAAAAAAAAAAAAAAAAAAAAATGCCAGGGTGTTGTAGGATCTCTAGAGTCACCTCTCAATGGATACTACTGTTAAGTGGCAGAACTCATAGTGGAAGCTAAGTCAAATTGTGATTTCCTTGAAAGTGAAATCATATATGTGAAAATTAAATTTTATTTTTTAAAAGGAGTAAGGGACTTGGGATGTGACTCAATTGGTATAGTGCTTGGCTGGCAAACATGAAACCCTGTGTTCAACCCATACCACCTCAGAAACCAAACTAGGTAGCCCGCACTTGTAATCCCATCACTAAGTAGAGGCTACAAGATTAGAAATTCAAGGTTATCTTCACCTATATAGTTTGAAGTCTACCTGAAATGCAGGAGTCCATCTCAAATTTTTAAAAAGGGGGAATAAATGAGCCAGTTATGAATACAAACTAAAATCCTTCAGTTTCAAGATGAATTAACAAAAATACAGAACTGTGGTTTTGCAACACCAGGTCCAGATATGTTATCATTCCTTTTAATGAGTTCATAGTGCTGAGCTGTGTGGTTTATGACTGACTTTTAGCACATTTACCTCTCACTCAACAATTCTAAAGAGCTAGAAATTCAGGGCTGGAGAGATGGCTCAGTGGACAAGAGCACTGGTTGCTCTTGCAGAGGACCTGGATTTGGTTCCCAGCACCCATGGGGCAGGTAACAACCATCCACAACTCCAGTTCAAGGGGATCTGATGCCCTCTTCTGACCTCCGTGGGCATTATACAATACAGGTGCATATACATACATGCAGACAATACACTCATACACATAAAATTAATACAAAATATATATAGTTTTAAAAAGAGCTAGAGATTCATGTTTAATCACTGTAGTGCCTGGTATTGGTATCCTCTTTTAGTTGAAGCTTGCTATTTAAAAGAAAAATATCTCAAACATTTTGAAGATGTAATTCTATTGAGTAATTCTAAGACCTAGTTGAAGGAGATAACCTCTATGGGAAAAGGTAGAGAGAAACAGAATGTATAATGAGGTTTCAGTCGTGAGGTCAGCCTGTGGAAATGTCCTCCACTACAAAGGTTGTGTTGGGTTCATTCCTTGCTTTGTACTGTCAGAGGATGAAGCTAGAGCAGTCTAAAGCCAGTTCATTCCAGAACTCTGGGTGTTTAAAGAAGTCTTGGCATAGCTCTGTGTCTTTCATAAATACAATCTCATTAATTTTTTTTTTAAATGGACTGACTGGAAATCTGGACCATGTAATTTTTAGATGTATAATGTTGTTGAGTTTCATTTCTAAGAAAATTCATAGTTGGACACTCCTGATCTGGCCAGCTCTTTTCTTTCCTGGCCATGTATTTCATTCCTTGGCCCTCTTTTGGTGTGTGTGTGTGTGTGTGTGTGTGTGTGTGTGTGTGTGTTGTACACCTACACAGACTGAAAGCTGTTTTTTCCATTTGTACCAATTTTTCTCTGCTGTCACCACATGGGAACTCTTGGAGAAGGTTTGGGGCTTCCAGAGCCAGGTCCATGCTGACCTCTGTGTGTTCTCTCACAACTCTTCCTTGTCCCATCTGTCACCTGATCCCCAAAGAAGCACAAGAATGAGAAAAGAAAGGATCACGGGACCTCATTTGTTGTACACTTTCTCCAACCCAATTGAAAATACATGAATGCATCCTAAGTCCCCAGTCCTTTGTAAGCCTTGCTTCCTATCTGGCCAGTGGCCCTGGCAAGAGTAATTCCTATTACCATTCAAGAACTGTTCATGCTGTTGTATAAGGGTTCAGATAGTGACAGGGAAGGCAGGAGGGAGCCAAAGAATAGAACGGTGGAGAGCTGCTACCAGCAGTTCCCTGTGGCTCTGTGTGACTCCTCATCCAAGCCATGCTGGGTCCTCACCCTGCACCTGGTCCAGGTAGGAGAAACATGGGGAGGGCCCACCTGGAGCTGTGTCTGCCCTTATCACTGGCTTTCCTGGACTTATCTCCTGCATGGACTATGTGGATTCAAGACATACCCAGCTTTGTTTTACACTGAAAAGCAACACTTGAGATTTTTCTGGCCCTAGTTGAGGTCTATGGAACAAGTAAGGCCCCCTCTGTGCAAAAGATGAAGAGCAATGAATTCCACAGGAGAGGGCCAGGCGGGCAGCAGCAGAACACTCAGCCCCCAAAAGTTTTACCATCCTCTTCTGATTCCTTCTTTGGGTGACTGTCCTCAATTGAAAGGATTTCCTCCAGCTGTCTATCACAAGGGCATGGTTTCTGCCTTCAGGTGGTGGGTGGCCTCTCCGTCCTGGGAAGGCTGTCTCATTCAGCTTTGCATTGGCTTTGGTCATCTAGGGAGGACTGTGGCCTGCCATCGAGAAGTTCGGTCACTAGTAACCTCTAAGTCAGTCTCCCCACTAGACTGTGATAAGACGGTGTTGTTTCTAACCCTGACCCTCCATGCATAGACCCAGATCACCTTCATTTATTTGCACACAGCAGGTACTTGGCTGACGTTTATCAAACCGAAATAGCCTTCCCTTCCTAACACAGCGTGCCCTGGTGAAACAAAATACATGAATGGGAAGTTTGGGAAAATGAAGGCAGAGAATACAGGAAAGGTGCCCAGGAGTCAGGTGACCCAGTCTTTTGACCTCGCCTGGCTTGACCACCCTCATTTCCTGTCAGGAAGTTGGAGAAGTTAAAAACAACTTCAGAAAAGTTTAAAGCATTCTACAGACACAAACGTGTACAACTTTCTTTATAAGCTATAGTAATTTAGTAAATGCTGTCCGGCAGGGTTAGATATTGCCTAACCCCCAACTAAGTTGGCTGTTAACACTTGTGTAATGTTTCCTCACAGGTATGAATTAGGAGCTGCTTTGTTCATTGGATGGTGTGGAGCCTCACTCTGCATAATCGGTGGTGTCATATTTTGCTTTTCAATATCTGACAACAACAAAACACCCAGGTAGGAAAAAGAGACAAAAATGACGTGTTGTAATATCTTGGTAGGTCGGCCATGCTCCAGGGGCTGGACCCAACACGATTTTTTTCTTTTTAACAAAGACACAATACTGGGGTGGGGGAGGGGGAGAGGCAGGAATGTGGGAGAGGATCCAAGAAGAAATGGGGGGAGGAGAGTTAAATATGATCAAGATACATTCTATACATTTATAATTTTCAAACAGTTAATAAAAATATTTTAAAGTGCTATAATATTCCAAATCATTACATATGGGGCAAATTACACATAGAACATGTGATTTTTTTTCTGAAAAACTTTTATTTTATGTGTATGGGTGTATTACCTGCGTGTGTGTAAATGCACCGGTGTCAGAAGAGGGTGTCAGATCCCCTGGGGAACTGGAGTTACAGATGGTTGTTAGCCACCATGGTGATGCTGGGAATCAAACCCAGATACTCTGCAAGAGAACCTTCTGAAACTCCAATTCCAGGAGAACTCCAGTTCCAGGGGAATCCGACACCATCTTCTGACCTCCGCGGCATTGCATGACATGGGTGCACAAACTTGCATGCAGACAGTACATTCATACACATACAGAAATAAAAAATTTTTTAAAAATTAAAAAAATAGTAGTCAGTACTCTTAGCCACTGAGCCATCTCTCTAGCCCCAGAACATGTGATTCTTAGAAATTAAGACATATTTAATCCCAGCACTCCTAAGCTTTCTAGAGTCCAGGAAGATGCATTTTAAAAATTGGTTTTGAAAAAAAAATAAAAATAAATATTGATTTTGAAACATAACTGAATAAATAAGTCAAGAGTTTCTTCTGCAGAGCCTTTAATCCTAGCACTCAGGAGACAGAGGTGGGCAAATCTCTGTGAGTTCAAGGCCAGCCTGGTCTACATAGCAAGTTCTAGGCTAGCTGGGGCTACAAAGACCCTCAAAAAAAAGCCAAAAAACAAAAAGCCAAAGAAAAAGTTTCTTCTGCAGAGATTGTTTTGTTACTCAAGCCACTCAGAAACACTGAACTCTTTCTCAAGACCAGAAGGGGACAAGAACTAAGAAGTCATAAAACCTAGCTACTGACAGAAAAGGGCCTAAGTGGTTTTGTAGGGTTTTTTTTTTGTTTGTTTGTTTGCTTTTTGCCCTGCACGTAAAACAGAGTGAACTCAATTATGTTTTACCTTTCAGAATGGGCTACACATACAATGGACCCACATCTGTCATGTCTTCTCGGACCAAGTATCATGGCGGAGGAGATTTTAAAACCACAAACCCTTCCAAACAATTTGATAAAAATGCTTATGTCTGAAAGAGCTCTCCTGGCAAGCTATGTCTTGAGTCTGTTATAAAATCGAACTGTTCACAAAATGATCCTGTCAAGGCCTCCTATAATTAACATTTTAAACTGTTTTTAAAATATGAATTTGAAGAATCTGTTGATTAGATGGATATAAATGTTCTTTTCTTCCTTTTTTTGGATATAAATGTTCTTATAGTTATGTACTAATCATTTTCAGTTGTGGCTTTCTGTAAGAAAAATAAACAGGTTCGTTGCAGGATCTGTACATTTTATAGACTTAGACAACAGATAGAGCATCCAGTACCAAAGACTCGAGAGGGTTGGGAAGACAGCTTTTTTGATCTTTTGTATGTTGAGGCCTCCCCTCATTTCATTCATATGTTAAACAGAAGGGTGTAGGGAATGGTGTCTTGTAAACAGTATGGGGACCCTTGGACATTATTGCTCATAAGGTATCCAAGTTAAATAGACATGCTATTGTCTACTGTGTAGAGCTGACTTCTAGATCTTACACCCATCTGTCAGGACTGTCATTGATTATGATGGCTCAAGGAAGGGCTAGCAAGGTTACCATGTCATTATCTATTACGTGCCACACAAACCATGCAGGCTTGTCTGACACAGAAAGCACATTAGCATCAGGTGAACAGAGCAGTGGTGGTGGTTGAATCTGAAGACAGCCAGGGAAGTTCTGAGACCTATGGGGTGCCTGCCCCTCTCAGAACTGGTGAGTTCATTTCCGGTGTGTCTTGCAGGTCCCACGTAGGCACTAACTGGGTATCTGAAAGACTGAACATTTTTCAAGACATGGAAATTGTTCTAGGGATTTCTGAAAAAGACATGGATTTATTCTTTGAGCCAACCCTGCATATAACACGCTCATGAAGGCTGTCGTTATCTTGGTCAGCACACAGCTCATGTGCACTGACATATTCACCCTCACAGCCGCCCGATGTGGTATGAAGTTTCATTATCCTACATTTACAGATAAGAAAAGGAGAAGAGAGAGTTGAAGTAATGAGTCCGCTTCTGACAGAGGCAGGACTGGAGCTGGGATGGTCTAAGGTCAAATATCCAGTTTCAGGCTGTGGTTAAGAACAGGCGCCTATGTTATCTGGTACAAATTGTCCAGACTCAATCACCACATGGTGACTACATGACTCTCTTGAAGGTGAACCAGTAAAAAGGAAAATCATGTTGTTTGGAGGTGCTCGATGGAAAGAAACAGAAATGAAAATCTTGTTTTTAAAAATAAAATTAAAATAAAGAATTTCTTACCACGTTAATACTCGAAATATCTCTTTCATAAATGTGGGTTAGGTACTGAAGACCATGTGGAAACAGTGTTGTCTGGCCATATGCTTAAAACATATTTTTTTTTCTTTAATTGAATTGGTAAAGATAGCAGTCAGATTATAGAATGGAGAGAGAGTAGATGAAGATACAGAGATGTTAGCTGGGCACTGTGGATGGGTGATTTATGGTCATGGTCCAAAGAAAAAAGAATAAATCAAATTGAGTAGAAAAAGAGTTAAAACTAAACAGGTAAAGGATTGGGTTTTGTGACACAGATATAGCAACCTAATTCAAATACTGGGTTTAGCGAGAAGGTCATTAAATGCTTCCCCAGCCTCAGAAATTAAAACATGGCAGACAAAGAACCTGGAACAGATGTGCTTTAAAGCTGCCTCTCGTCACTTTCTAGTGTTGTGGTGTTTGGGAAGTGACTTCTTAACTCTTGATTTTGAACATCTCCAGGATTGTAACAATGAGCACATCTTGAATTTAATCCAATGAAGGTTGAATATATGTCCAAAATAGAAGCAAAACCAAGTGACTCAGTAAATACCGGTCAAAGGAGAAAGTGGATAAACAAAGTGGACCCTTCTACACACAGTGTTTCTGTAGGTTGCCTGTGTCTATCCACATCACAGTCCACACAACAAGGGAGTCTTCTGCAAACCACGGCTCTTGTGGGAAGCTCAAAGAACTTACGCAAGGTTTGGAACAGGCACACATAGGTTTGAGGTTGGTAGCCACAGAGATACATACGACAACTCAGTGTGAGTGCCTTCATAAATCTAGCTCAGAAGTCATCTCTAATAATCAGCCATAGTCACATGGTGTAATGGATGACTTTACTGGCAAGGCAGACAGACCCAAATTCAACAGACCATCTCTAGTCAAATGTTACTTTAAAAAAAAATAGATGACTGATAGTACCACAAAGTATAAAATTTTTTTTAAAGAAAAAAGAATTAAAAAGAAGAAAAAAGTATATAAATTTTCTGATCTTTACCAAGATCAGAAGAGAATATAAATTAGTTCTGAGGTATTTTATAATATGGGCTGGGTACTAAAAAACAGAAAAACTACATACACATATAATTCAGTACTATCTCATTTTTTTTCTAGTGATAATCTGATAAAAAGTATTCGCCATTTAGAACAGGTGTACATTATTCAGAAAATATCCAAGATAAAAGACGACACTGCAGAAAATGACCAGTTAATAGCAATATGCTTACAGGGCCTCGAAGCTGAATTGGATCAAAGGTACTTTAAGAAAATGTTTTAGCATGGATCTAGCTACTTGTTGCTATTCTTAACTTATTTCTACATGAAAAATAACTACCTTAACTCTTGAGATTTCATTGACTTCACTAATTTAACTTTAATGATATTTAACAACTTTATAACATAAGCATGTCCAATGTGACAGCATATATATGCACACATATATATGCTATAATAATTCAAAGCAAAGCCCTGCTATAATTAAAAAAAAAAAATCACTTAAAGGTTAGTTGAAAAAAATTACATTTAACACTAGAGTACTGTACTGGAGAAAATACTTTTTATGACTTCAGTGACATCTTGCTTTTACACAGCAGAAATCTAACACCTTTATATGCTTCAAAATACTGCTGACAGCTTGTTTCCAATACTGTGTTAAGTGCTGCTAAAGGCACCCTTGTTCTGAATGGGCTTCCTTGTTGTTGTGGGAAGCACTGAGGCAGGAGCATTAGAATCATATAGGCTATTAACTGCAATGCTGCTGGCTTCTGGAACAATCTTCCAGTGTGTGGGGCTGTAGTTATTATACATCCAAGAAGTCACTCCAGTCCGTCATAGTTACTAAGCTGCTTTTCAATGTGCTGGTTTCATTTTCTTGAAGCCCTGAGGAGGAGAGGGAGGAAGAGAAGAGCTGTATGACTAAATTAGCACATATTCAATTCTAGGATATCAAATAGTCTTAACTCAGTGTCAGAATCTGTTCAGGAAACCTTGCCTCCAGCCCCCACAGGCTTTTGGGGAGGCTGCTAGTCAACACACCCTTGAGCTGGCCTGGGGACACCGACCTGCAGCCCATAAGCTCCTTCCCTAGCATTCAGCACAGGGCTTGGGTGTTGTAGGTACTCAGCACCTTTGTATCATGTTAGTAACTGTAGGTGAATGGAAGTTGCAAAAGAAAGGGAAATAAAATCCTACACTTCAATGCAAATCTCTAGAGGTAAGTGTCAAAACCAGATTTTGCTGGGGTAGATAAAATTAAATCAGAAATTAATTTAAAAAATCATCATTCTGAGTTATGAAAATAGTACAGTATAGAGAACTTGACTTCAGGCGGAATTTAGAAATACGTTCTCAGAGGAGCACAAGGTCCTGGCATGGAGGCTCCTATCAGCCCTGCTCCTTATGACACACGATGACTCAAGCACAGCCTTGATTTTTCAGCAATTCTAAGACAGCGCAGATGGTAGTAAACCTCAAACTCCCTGTCTTGGCAGAATATCAGTAGCTAATGCCTGAAGTTGTCAAATCAAGAGGCTGTTCTGGGCCGGGCATGGTGGCACATGCCTTTAATCCCAGCACTAGGGAGGCAGAGGCAGGTGGATCTCTGTGAGTGTAAGGCCAGCCTGGTCTACATAGTGAGTTCCAGGCCAGCTGTGGCTAAAAGGAGACCCTGTCTCAAAAAGACACCCCCCCCCAAAAAAAGAGTCTGGTCTCAGTCCATGAGTGATAGGCATTGGGTGCCACCAGGTATTAAAGATGGTGAAATGGCATGGAAGACACCTGGCTTTCATGACATTTGAGGATTACTTTAATTAAAAAAATATAAGTCGCTGGGCGTGGTGTCAGTGCACCACACCTTTAATCCTAGCACTTGGGAGGCAGAGGCAGGTGGATCTTTGTGAGTTCAAGGCCAGCCTGGTCTACAGAGTGAGTTCCAGGACAGCTGGGGCTTGGTGGAGACCCTGGCGGAAAAACGACCCAAGTTATCGATAGCAACCCCAGGGAGACCACCACACCTGTATAGAGATAGAGATAGCGATCTAGTCTATATATAGAGATAGAGAAGGTTAGATAAGAAGATAGATATGACAGGGGGGCATAGTATAGATGAGATATATATATATATATATATAACCTGTATATATATATATCATACCCAGGTGTGGTGGTATACCTGTAATTTCAGTACCTGGGAGGCTAAGGCAGGAGGATCACAAATTCAAGGTCAATCATGGGCTATACAGTGACACAGATGAGACCCCCTCTCAAAAAAAAAAAAAAAAGCAAAAGAAATAAAATATGTATATGCATTTATATTATGATTTTCTAATAAAAATTTAAATCTATTGAGTTACATTACTAGGCTTATCCAGGATCTCTACTAGGTGAATGGGAAGCATTCTAACTAATGATTTCACTTGTGATTCATCCCACTGACTACAATACCACAAGAAAAAAATTTCTCCTGGAAGAGAGTCAAGAAAAATATTTACTGGGAAAAAGAGGAAGCCAGGAAAACTGCAGAAAGAATGGTCTCATTCAGATAGAAGGTCAGAAATTCTAATTTCTATGGGGCATCTGCATAATGAGAGTATTTGAAAGGGCACTCTGAAAAATAATGCTACAGTGTTTAATGAAATATTAAAGATTAATAAAAGAATTTGTAAATATATGCAAATAAGTTATATTCAGACATTAAGTAACATACAGCATCACCACCTTCATTGTAACCAGAGGATTACTTGTTTTTGTCTTTGTTAAGTGTTTTACCACTGAGCTACATCTCTGGCCCCCAACAGTGTTTTTGTGATATACTAGTGTAGCTAAAGTAGATAATTATAAAAGGGAAACACAAGGGAGCTGGAGATAGCTCAGTAGGTGAAGAGCTTGCTGATTAAGCATGAGCACCCGAGTGTAATCCCTAGCAGCAGCACGTGAGTGGCAGCCATGCATGTGTAATCCCAGCACGGGGGAAATGGAGATGGAAAGATCCTCGGGAGTCTACCAGGCCAAAGAAAGACACCGAGACCTCAAAAGCCAAGCAGGACAGCTCTGGAGGCAGGCTTCCTAGGCTGACCTCTGGCCCCCATGCGCATGTGCACATATGTGCACTAGCACGACTGCAAAAATACACAAAAGAAACACCGCGGGATCAGATTGGATGTGCGTGAAAGCTGCAAACCTTCCTCCTTGAATTCCCGAGGGTTAACTGGGCCCCAGGCTCTGGGCACGTGACTGGAGTTCAGATCTCTCTTCACAGGTGGAGGTTCCCGCTGTTCTGGTTTCTTCCCTAAAGGTTTTTCTTCCTCTAAGGATGATATGTCCCAGTCGTCATCATCCACATCTGCGCACTAAAAGAAGCACACAGAGAATCATTTGTGTTTCCTAAAGAAACAGCACCTCTCAATTATGTTGTGGTTTAGACTGAGCAGCTGATGCTGAAATCACAAGAGACGTTGGGAACGTCACAGGATCCCAAACAGGGGCTGCTCTGCAGAGCAGTCAAGTGAATTTGAAAAGTGACATCTGGAAAGCTAAAGGAAATACTGTTTTTGTCTTGCCATGGAAATAGATGTTCTTCTTTATCAATCATGAAAACTTTAGAAGATCCTAAAAACGCTCCATTGTACAAGTAGGAAACTCTAAAATCCAGGGTAGGACATGTCACCCGGGAGCCCTGGAAGAAGGGCCCCTCGCCAGAAGAACACACTTTCACCAATTCCTTTTCAAAGGAACCCATGCCATCTCTTTGTTGAAGGACACAAGTTTTTGTCAGTTTTAGTTTGTGTAACACCAAAAGCACTACTAACGAAGTCTGACAGAATCCCAAGTTCCATGGATGAACAGGAAAACAAAGAATGACTGGAAGACCCAGTCCACACAGACAATCCACACAGGGATGCAACGGGAGAGCTGCCAACGGTTACTCTGGAAGTAAGAAGTGCTCAGAAAATGTCCAGGCCTCTTCTCTGATGCAAGCAGAGAGGCTTGGGCTCTGTCCTTTGCTCTCTCCATCTGTGTCTCTGAAGTGGTCCTCCACTGATTCTGACTCCCAGATGGGGCTTATTCTGAAAAGTTCCCATCCTACTTCTGGGCTACACAAAGGTATAAGAAAAATCCTAGACTTGATGTGGAGGCCACAGAGTCTAGTTAATCATGATTCCTGGCTCAAAGCTTATGTTATATATCTGTAGGTATGAAACCAATACACACTGGACAGGATTCTGACAACCTGTGATGTGCGATATGTACATAAGGTTATTATGGTTGAATATCCCTTATCTGAAATACTTGGGCTGTGACTGTTTCAAATTTGATAGGTTTTTGGGTTTGCAAATATTTTCAGAGACTTTACAGGGTATGAACAGGTCTGATCTGAAAATTCTAAATCCGAAATCTGAAACTTTTGTGTATCTGCCAGGGATTGAACACTTAGGACCTAGTATGTAAGCACAGGCTCAATTGAACATATCCCAGCTCTCATAATAGGGATTTTTTGAGCTGATGTTAGTATTTTTTAAAGTTTAGCATTTTGGGGGATGGAGAGATGGCTCAGCAGTTAAGAGCTCTAACTGCTCTTGTAGAGGAACCAGGTTCAATTCCCAGTACCACATGGCAGCTAACAACCATCTGTAACTCTAACTCCAGGGGTATCCAATGCCCTCTTCTGACCTCCACAGGCACTGTACAAAATGGGTACCCTTGCACACATGCAATATATTCATACACATAAAATAAAATTAGTAAGTGCAATATTTTTGGAACATTTCAGATTTTAGATGTTCCAACATGGTACTAACATGACTCCAGGGTCCTGGCCACAAAAAGGTAAGATGTATAATACTGACTACCAGACAAGGTGATAGGATTGACATTAAATAATCAGGTTTGACTTGTTTTTTTGCTATAAAATAGGGCCGTTAATGTAGTCATGGAAAGATGCATCAATGTGCTTGGCATGGTGGTACATGGAAGATGGGAAGATCTCTGTGAGTTCCACAGTACACAGGGGACAACATAGTGAGATCCTGTCTCAAAAACGTTGAATCAATGTAGGGTTAGCAATTTTTACCTTTAGTTCTTCTTGTAACTCTTCCTTTTTTTTAAATGTCTCAGCAACCTTAATTCCCCCAACTGGTTTATTTCCACTTGCTTGATGTAAAACCTTGTTTTCAGCATTTTCAGTTTGTATCTGAATGGAAGTTCCTACAGGACCAATAGAAAATAGTTAAGAAAAGGTTTATGTTTTTAAGTTATATTTTACCCCAGTTCCAAAATAACCCCACTGTCTGCTTTGAAAGGGTTAGCTTCGGGGTGGGAGAGATAGCCTAGCGGTTAAGAGCACCGACTGCTCTTGCAGAGGACCCAGGTTCGATCCCCAGCACCCACATGACGGCTAAGAACCGTCTGTAACTCCAATTCCAGGAGAACTCCAGTTCCAGGGGAATCTGAGACCCTCTTCTGACCTCCGCGGCATTGCACGACACAGGTGCACAGACCTACATGCAGACAGTACATTCATACACATACAAAAATAAATAAAATTAAAAAAAAAAAGAAAGGGTTAGCTTCATACACAATTATTACATATTACCCATATAAAATTAATTAATATATTTTTGGGTTGAAGAAATTTAAAACACTTATAATTCCCTTAAAAGAAGAAATCATGGAGCTGGAGAGATGGCTGAGCAGTTAAGAGCATTGGCTGCTTTTGCAGAACTGGGTTTGGTTTCCAGCACCCACATGGTAGCTAGACCTTAACTCCAGTTCTATGGGTTTGCTGCCCTCTTCTGACCTTCACAGGCATAGCATAACATGGGCGTGCCTACATAATGCAGGCAGTACACTCTTACACACAAAATAAAATGATAAAATATTGAAAAAAGAAGAAATTATTAGAAAACTTTGTTTTCACTTAAAATCACAGACGGAAGGTCTCAATTCAAATATGTGATAACAAAACCCTTTAATTCCAGTTAGGTAATGTCCTGAATAGCTGGTTTAGTGGGGGTTTTCCAAAACAATGTGTTATTTCTGAATTAATTAATTATATTCTCCATAATTATATAACTATATAGTTTGCACAAATTATGTTTAATAATTGAAGCTCATGCTTAAAACATGTAATTAAAAGTTATTTTATGTGTATGAACGTTTGCACGACTATATGTGTTCCATGTGTGTGCCTGGTGCCTTCAGAGGCCAGAAGTCACTGGTTCTTCTGGAACTGAAATTGCAGATGGTGGAGACGTGGCTATGTGGGTCCTGAGAACCAAACTGGGGTCTTCTACAACAAACACTTTTAACTGCTGAGCCATCTCTCCAGCCTCCCCAGGAGGTAATTTTAAAATTACACTAAACAAAAATTCCATTTAAGAAAATAACTCTAGGGACTGGAGAGATGGCTCAGTGGTTGAGAGCGCCGACTGCTCTTGCAGAGGATCCAGGTTTGATTCCCAGCACCCACATGGTGGCTAAGAACTGTCTTTAAGCCAGGCGTGGTAGCACATGCCTTTAATCCAGAGGCAGGTGGATCTCTGTGAATGCAAGGCCAGCCTGGTGTACAAAGTGAGTTCAAGGGCATCTTGGGCTACATGGTGAGACCGACTGTCTCAAAAAAACAAAAAAAAAAAAAAATGACTCTGGCTCCATTTCCCTTGAGCAAATTAGCAGAAATCTTAGACTGGACCCTTGTCTGTCTTTCAAACCATTCTATGAAAAGGCCAAACAGTGTATTAGGATGGCTGTTCTTAGTCATCCAGGATTAAAACCTTGAGTCGTGCCTCCTCAGATTCACATGTGGTGGTCCTCACTCCTAATATCTTAAAATATGATCTTACTTGGAAGCATAGTAAAGAGGTGATCAAATTAAAGTGAGGTCATGACGAGTGGTCCCATAGGGCTGGAGAGACAGTAAAGTGCTTACCACAAAGTATGAAGAGCCAAGTTTGAGCCCAGCACCCACATAAAAGCTCGGGTGTGGTAGCAGGCCTTTGTAATTCCAGCCCTGGAGCTCGTTAGCCAGCTAGACTTATCAAATCAGTGAGTTCTGGGTTCAGTGAGAGACCCTATCTCAAAACACCAGGTGGAGAGCAATAGTGGAAGACAGCCAGCATCCACCTCTGGCCGCCACATACACGCGCGCGCACACACACGTGCACAATTACACACATGGAATATACAGTGCATACACCACACACACATACACACACACACACACACAGATACAGCCCACCACCTACAGAGATACAGCCTACCACCTACAGAGATACAGCCCGCCACCTACAGATACAGAACAGATCTTCCTCATGGCCGTCACATGGAACAGACCTTGCCAACACCTTGACTGGCCATCCAGTCTCCTGAATGTTGAGACACAGCACATTTCCAGGACTAGAAGCCAGCCAGTTTTGTGCAGCAGCTGTAGGAAACCCATACCCTCAGGGGCCCCCAGGTCCTTCGTCCCCTTCAACTTGAAGAAGGGAAGCTAACTAAACATGTTTATCTTTCTTAGGCAGCATCTCTGGAATGAGACCTGTGGTGGTTTGAATGAGAGTGTCCCCCACAGGCTTTAAGAATTCAGATATTTTGTCACCAGTTGGTGGCGCTGTTTGGGGATGTCTTATAAGGTGTGGCCGTGCTGGAGGAAGTATGTCACTGGGGGCGGGCTTAGAGAGCTTAACAAGCCTTGCTAGTCTCCAGGGGCTCTCTCCACTTCCCCATGCTCATCGGAGGATGTGAACTTCAGCTTTCTGCTCCAGCCCCGGCCACCATGTCTCCCACCACAATGGACTCTGATTCTGGAACCGTCAATCATGAGCTCAAATAAACTCTTCCTTTTATAAGTTTCCTTGGTCACGGTGGTTTTTATCACAGCAACAGGAAAGTGACAATACAAGACCCATCCTTACTCTACAATTCCAGCTCAGATGCCCAAGTGCTTGGTGACCCTGGGTGTCTACTAATATCCTAAATAAAACCTGGGAAAAATTTTCTGGGATCATGGCTTACCTGTGGGCTTTAGAGAAACTTCAGAGTCTTCTGTTTCACTTCCCTCAGTCCAGTCCATGTCATTCCTGACAGAGCACTTTCCAAAGTTACCGGTGGTGTTTTTAGGTGGCTGTGTGGTAATTAAGTCTGGGGAGATATATGACTGTATGAAGTCCTCTTCACCCACCTCCTCCTCTGAGCTGAAGGGTGGTGTCCTATACAAGCCAGAACCAAAACAAGGGCTGCTGTTTCCTCAAGCTTTAGAACTTACAATGAGTCTTTTTTCTTTTATATTTTTTCATTTTTTTTATTATGATGGGACCTTCATTCATACTTTATTTTTTGCCGATCCTCTCCCTCCACTCCCCTCCTCCCAACCCTGCCTGCCTCCTCTTGCTGGTCCTCTTCTCATGTCACATGTACTCTGTTCTCTCTCTCCCAGCCAACCTTCCTTAAGACCTCCTTTGCTCTGCTTTACACACGCAGGTACACATGCGCATAAATTAAAATCTGGGATCCGCATGAGAGAAACATGCAGTATTTGAGTCTGGGATATTTTGGTTAAGATGGTAGTTTCCAACTCTATTTTCCTGCTTAAAATCCCCTTGTGTACATGCATCCCATTTCCCTCATCCATCTATCTGTTGATGGACATCTACACCGGTCCCATTTCCTAGCTATTATGAAGTGTGGTGGGCCTTGGAGTCCTTTGGGTATATGCCCAGAAGTAGGACTGCCAGAACCTATGGCTATTCTACTCTGAGCTTCTTGGGAAACCTCCATACTCATTTCCATAGTGGCCACAACTTAACAGTGCTGTCTGCCTGTCCTCCTCAGATCACCTAGAAAGCACAAAACAGTTGCCCCAGGCACAGTGAACACAGGTATGTGCAAGATAGAGGGGTCATTCCTGACCAGATCTGCTAGCCATGGAACACAGTTCTCAAAATGGACTGATCACCTTCCTTCCCCTAAACCCAGGTGTGCATATTCTTTTTTTTTTTTTTTTTNTTTTTGAGACAGGGTCTCCCTGTAGTCCCAGGTGTCCTGGAACTCACTCTGTAGACCAGGCTGGCCTTGAACTCAAAGATCCGCCTGCCTCTGCCTCCCGAGTGCTAGGATTAAAGGCGTGCGCCACCATGCCCAGCTTCTTTTTAAAAAAAAAATTTTTTTTATTTTTGTATGTGTATGAAAGTACTGTCTGCATGTAGGTCTGTGCACCCACGTCGTGCAATGCTGCGGAGGTCAGAAGAGGGTCTCGGATTCCCCTGGAACTGGAGTTCTCCTGGAATTGGAGTTACAGACGGTTCTTAGCCGCCATGTGGGTGCTGGGGATCGAACCCAGGTCCTCTGTAAGAGCAGTCTGTGCTCTTAACCGCTAGGCCATCTCTCCAGCCCCTCCTTCTTTACCTCCCAGGTTCCTTTCCATTTTCCTGGCTCTGGATATATACTTGGGAGATATATATATATATATTCACATGCAAGGACTTGATGCTAAGATCCACAAATGAGGAAGAACATACATCCTTAGTTTTTCAGAGTCTGTGTTACTTCACTTAGTATAACAGTTTCTAGTTCCATCCATTTACTTGCAAATGTCATCTTTCTTTACCTCTGAGTAGAACTTCCTTATGTAAAATGACAACATTTTCATTATCCACTCATCAACTGAGGGACTCTCAGGTTGCTTCCATTTCTCAGCTATCATGAAAAGAGCAGCTACAAATGTGGATGCACAAGTATCTCTGCAGTAGGATGAGTCCCTTGGGTATATGCCAAGGAGGGTTTTAACTGGATCATATAGTAGGTTCATTTTTTTTTTAAGTTTTCTTTAAGAGTTCTCCACACTACTTTCCATAGGAGTTGCACGAGTTACAATCCCACCAGCAGCAAATGATCATTCTCCTTTCCCCATATTCTGTCCAGCATCTGGTATCATTTGTTCTCTTGATCTTAGCCAGTCTGAGTGGGGTAAGATGAAATCATAAAGTGGTTTTTAATTTGCATTTCCCTAATTACTGAGGATGTTGAACACTCTTTAAGCTGTTTCTTAGTCATCTTTATTTCTTCTTTTGAGAACTCTGTTCGGATCTGTAGCCCGTCTTTTAATAGGGTTATTTGTTTTGTTTTCTAGTTCTTTATCCAGAGATATTAATCCTCTGTCAGATGTGACACTGGTAAAGATTTTCTCCCACTCTGTGGGTTTTCTCTTCACTTCCTTGGTTGTTTCTTCTGCTGTACAGAAGCTTTTTAGTTTAATGAAGTCCCACTTTTTAATTGTTGACCTTAATTCCTGATCAACTGATGTCTGATATATAAAGTCCTTCCCTGGGGCTGGAGAGATGGCCTAGCGGGTAGGAGCACCGACGCTCTTGCAGAGGACCCGGGTTCGATCCCCGGCACCCACATGGCGGCTAAGAACCGTCTGTAACTCCAGTTCCAGGAGAACTCCAGTTCCAGGGGAATCCGAGACCCTCTTCTGATCTCCGCGGCATTGCACGACACGGGTGCACAGACCTGCATGCAGACAGTACATTCATACACATACAGAAATAAATAAAATAAAAAAAAATAAAAAAATAAAAAAATAAAGTCCTTCCCTATCTTGTAGGGTACTGGCTATGTTTTCTTCTAACAGCTTCAGAGTTTCAGGTTTCACATTGAGGTCTTTGATACATTTGGAATTGACTTTTGTGTAGTCTCATTCTTCTATGGGTGGTGATCCAGTTTTGCCAGCACCATTTATTGAAGATGCTGTCTTTTTTCCAGTGTGTGAACTTTGTCAAATACCAGGTGGCTGGTGCATGGACTCATGTTTGAGTCTTTAGTTATGTTCTAATGATATTGGCTGTGGGTTTCCTGTATATGGCTTTGATTACATTGAGGAATGATCCCTCCAATCCAATTCCTTCTAGGACTTTAAGCATGAAGGGATGCTGGATTTTGTCAAAGGCTTTTTCAGCATCAATTGAGATGATGGTGTGGTTTTTGTCTTTGATTCCGTTTATGTGTTTGATGATGTTTATTGATTTTCGTATGTTGAACCATCCCTGCGTCTCTGGTATGAATCCAACTTGGTTATGATGGATGATCTTCTTGATGTGGGTCTGTATGCGATTTGCCAGTATCCTGTTTAGAATTTTGGCATCTGTGTTCATTAGGGAGATGGGTCTATAATTCTCCTTTTTAGTTGGATCTTTGCCTGGTTTTGGTAATAGAGTGATGCTGGCTTCACAGAAGGAATTTGGGAGAATTCCCTCTGATTGTAGAGATCTTTAATGTTTTTGGTCAAGTTTATTCCTAGATTTTTTTTTTTTTGGAGGCTACTGTGAACGGGAGGGTTTCCATGTTACTTTTTCTTCAATTACTTGTTATTAGTACATAGAAAAGCTACTGAGTTTTTGTAGATTGATGTTGTATCCTGATGATACAGTGTTAATCTTCTTCTGGGAGCTTTCTGGTGGAATTTTTGTGATCTCTTATATATAGTATTATATTGTCTGCAAATAGGGATAATCAATACTCCTTAAATTTTCTTTTCTTGTCTTACTGCTCTAGCAAGAGTTTTAAGCACAATATTGAAAAGGAGTGGAGATAGTGGACAGCCTTGTCTGGTTTGATTTTGATGACAATGCTTTCAGTTTTTCTCCACTTAGAATGATGATGGCCATGGGTTTGTTGTTGAGGTTAAGTTCCCTGCAGCCCAGTTCCCTCTAGAACTTTTAACATAAATGCATGGATATTTTTCCAAGGCCTTCTATGTATCTATTGAGATGACCATGTGATTTTTGTCTTTGAGTACATTTATATAATTAATTATATTTATTGACTTAAGTATAGTGAACCAATCTACATCTCTGAAATAAAGCCAAATTGATCATGATGGATGACCTTTTTGGCGTCTATACACAGCTTGCAAGTATTTGTTGAGAAATTTTGCATCTATGTTCATCAATGATATGAGTCTATAGCTTTCTTTTTTGGTTGTATCTTTATCTGGTTTTGGTATTTAAGTGATGCTGGCTATATACAAGGATTTTGGGAGTTCTCCCTCTGTTTCTATCTTTCTGTATAATTTTAGTAGTATTGGTTGCATATCTTCTTTAAATGTCTAAAATTGTACTACTAATCCATCTGGTCCTGGGCTTTTTATAGTTGGAATGTTTTGTGTTACTGTTTCAATTTCCTTATTTGTTATGGGTCTGTTTGAACTCTTGATCTCTTCTTGCTTTGGCTTTGGTGGTTCCCATGAATTTACGTATTCATCCATTTCTTTTAAGTTTTCAAATTTAAGAGAGTATTGGTTTTTGAAGTATTCCCTTATAATGTTCTGGATTTTTATTTTTTTTGAGACAGGGTCTCCCTATAGCCCCAGCTGGCCTGGAACTCACTCTGTAGACCAGGCTAGGCTTGAACTCACTGAGATCTGCCTGCCTCTGCCTCCCAAGTGCTGGGATTAAAGGCGTGTGCCACCACACCCAGCTTAAAGGTGGTTCTTAGCCGCCATGTGGGTGCTGGGAATTGAATCTGGGTCCTCTGCAAGAGCAGTTGGTGCTCTTAACTGCTGAGCCATCTCCCCAGCCCCCATGTTCTGGATTTTTTGTCTGTTGTGATATTTCCCCTTTCATCTCTGATTTTGCTGAGTTAGCCCTTTCTTTCTTTCTTTTGGTTAAATGGGCTAAGGGTCTGTGGTGGTTTGAATGAGAGTGTCCCCCCATAGGCTTTAGGTATTCAGACATTTTGTCCCCAGTTGGTGGCACTGTTCTGGGTGGTCTTAGAAGGTGTGGCCATGCTGGAGGAAATAGGTCATCGGGGGCAAGCTTAGTGAGTTTAACAATCCTTGCGGTCTCCAGTCTCTCTCTCTCTCTCTTGACTTCCTATGCTCATTGAGAGATGTGAACCTTGGCTTTCTGCTCTAGCCCCGGCTACCAGGCCTCCCAACACAATGGACTCTGATTCCCTGGAACTGTCAATCATAAGCTCAAATAAACTCTTCCTTTTATAAGTTCCCTTGGTCATGGTGGCTTATCACAGCGACAGAAAAGTGACTAATATAGGGTCTGCCTATTTTGTTTAGCTTTACAATGACCCATCTCTTAGATTCATTGATTCTTTGTATTGTTTTCTTTGTTTCTATTTCATTAATTTCTGCCCTGATTTTTCTTATTTCTTCTCATGCACTAGGTTTGGCCTTTCCAGAGTCTTGAGTTACACTGTTAAGTCATTTGTTTGTGCTCTTTCTGATTTTTTTTGTTATTTTGTTTTGTTGTTTTGTTTTTGAGGCAGAGTCTCCCTGTAGTTCCAGCTAGCCTGGAACTCACTATGAAGACCAGGCTGGCATTGAACTCATAGGGATCCGCCCGCCTCTGCTCTTTCTGATTTTTTAATGTAGGCAGTTAGAGCTCCAACCTTCCCTTGTAGGACTGCTTCTAAAGTGTCCCGGAGGTTTCATTGTGTTGTATTATCATTTTCATTTAATTCCAGGAATATTTTTATTTCTTCCTTAATTTCTTCTTTAATCCATTCATCAGTCAGGAGTGTGTTGTTTAATCTCCATGAGTTAGAGCTTCTTTTGTTGTTGATTTTAAGCTTTAATGAATTGTGGTCTAGTAGAATGCATAGAATTATTTCAATTTGTTTTTTTGTATTTGTTGAGGTCTGTTTTGTGCCGCAATATGTAGACAATTTTAGAGAAACTTGCATAGGCTGCTGAATAGAAACTGTATTGTTGTTTGGGTGGAATATTCAGTAGATGTCTGTTAAGTCCATTTAATGTATGTATCATTTAATTCAGATGTCTCTGTTTATTCTTTGTCTGGTCAACCTGTCTATTGGAGATAGTTGGGTATTGAAGTCCCCTAATATTACTGAGTTGGGGTTAATCTGTGCCTTAAAGTCCTGTAGTACTGTTTTTATGAAACTGGGTACATCACAGCTGGGTACACAAAAAGATAGGTTTTATTTCATAATCCATTCAACTAGCCTATGTCTTTTGACTGGAGTTCAGGCTATTGACATTTAAAATTATTATTGAAAGATGTGTATTGGTTAGCATCATTTTAATTTCTGTTTGCATTCTTGGTCTGATACTGTGTTTTCAAAAGTATACCTTCCTTTAGTTTCTTTCTGTTGCTTCTTGGGTATAGTCCTTCCTTTCTTCAGTCCTTTGCTGCTATATTCTCTAAAGGGCTGATTTGGAGGTCCCAAATTCTTTCAGCCTATTCATGTCATGGAAGATTTCAACTAGAATAGATATTTTTTGCTGGGTAAAGTATTCCGAGTTGGCATCTGTGGTCATTTAGAATCAGGAATATTTTGATAAAGGCTCTTATGGCTTTCAAAATTTACATTGAAAAGTCAGCTCTAATCCTGATGGGTTTTACTTTTTTATGTGACTTGCTGTTTTTCTCTTGCAGCTTTTAGTATTCTTTCTTTGCTCTGTACATTCAGTGTTTTACTGTGATATGTTGTGGGGAATTGCTTTTCTGGCCTTATTTGGTGTTCTGTGTTTTTCTTGTACTTCTATGAGTATGTCTTTCCTTCATTTTGGGTAATTTTCTTTTACAATCCTGTTGAAGATCTGGTCAACACCATTTACCTAGGATTCTTCTCCTTCCTCTATGCCTATGATGTGTAAATTTGCCCTTTTCATGATGCCCCATGTTTCTTATGCCATTCCTCTTTTCTAAATTTTTTCCTATTTGTTGCCTGAGTGGTCCAGTTCTTCAACTTTATCATCCAATCTTGATATTCTGTTTTCCATTGCATTCATTCTATTAGTGAGGCTTTCTCCTGCTCTTTCAAATGGGCTTATTGAGTTTTTCACCTCCTTCATTTCAGCCCAAGTTCTCTTCAGTAATTCCATCTCTTTTGTAAATTCAGTCAGAAGTTTATCCCTGTTTTCTTTTAGTTCTCTGTTGTGTATTCTTTCAATTCATCGAATTGTTTGATCATGTTTATGATTGTTCTTTTAAATTCTGTATCCTGGGTTACCTCTAGGGAGTTCCCATTGTAGAACTCTTCTATAGGACTGGGGGTGTTTAGTGGGGACATATTATTTTGTTTTTTCATATTATTATTTTTCATTGTGAATTTCTTATGTTGCTTGTGATTCCGGTATGAAATGCCAGCCTTCCTTTGTTGAGTTGAAGTCTGATTCTGTTTGTATCATTGCTGTACCTTGGTTGCTTTCTGGTTGGGTATGAAAAGCTGGTTAGTCTAGGCTTCAGGTTCTCTCTTTTGATTTTATAATGGAAGGACCAGATGGCTCCAGTCAGGGTACCCAGTAGCTCTTCAGGAGGGTGGAGCAGCCCCTGCCAGTGAGGAGCATTTCAGTAGCCTCAGATGGATAGTGCCAAGGTCCAAGGAAAGGAGACGGGAGATGGATGTGCTGGTCCTTATTGGTTAGCAGGGAAGCCAGAACCCTGGAGCAGTGAGAGGGACTGCAGATGGTCCCAAAGCAAGGGGACGGACATGTCCCAATTTAGTAAAGTCACCCAGAGGCCATTCAGGTGCTTCTCAGGCAGTCTGGGGGCCTACTGTGCAGCAGTAACGCCTGGCCCTGGAGCAGTGAGAGGGACTGCAGATGGTCCCAAAGCAAGGGGACGGACATGTCCCAATTTAGTAAAGTCACCCAGAGGCCATTCAGGTGCTTCTCAGGCAGTCTGGGGGCCTACTGTGCAGCAGTAACGCCCTGGCCCTGGGGCAGTGAGAGGGACTGCAGATGGCCCCAAAGCAAGGGGACGGACATGTCCCAATTTAGTAAAGTCACCCAGAGGCCATTCAGGTGCTTCTCAGGCAGTCTGGGGGCCTACTGTGCAGCAGTAACACCTGGCCCTGGAGCAGTGAGAGAGACTGCAGATGGTCCCAAAGCAAGGGGACGGACAATGTCCCAATTAGTAAAGTCACCCAGAGGCCATTCAGGTGCTTCTCAGGGCAGTCTGGGTGGCCTACTATGTAGCACTAAGGCCTGGTCCTGGAGCAGTGAGAAGGACTGCAGGTGGTTCAAAACGGGCAGCTGGGTATGGCACAGTGTAGCCAGCTCACCAAGGAAGCCGAGACAAACACTCTCCATAGTCTTAATATTCTTAATATTTTATGATTAGTAAATACTAAACAAAATACTTCTCAGTAAATGAAAAATATTTCTACAAACAACTCTGTCTTTTGAAATGTCTTCTGCACCCAACAAATAGCTTTTCATGCACAGTTCTATCTGTACTATTGCATTACCATCCCCATCTTACAGTGAAATACAAGTTTAGAGCAGTATTTGTGAACTTAAAGAACATCTCTAGATGCCTAAATTCCATATGTAAGATATCTGTCTGCAATGTAGGTTTGCTCGTACTATAGTCCATGAAATCAAGCTCCTCCTATGAGGTTATGTTCATGAAAAGAATAAGAATCATTATTTAGCTCTGCTTTACAATGCCTCAGAGAAGAGATATTTATGACATTGTTATCTCCAGAATAAGGTGATGATGATGAAATTCAATTACAGTAAAATGAGTATTACCTATAACAGCTACAATATGCCTGGAATTTAATGAGTGTCACATGTGCCAAGCACTGAGCCCAGCCTTTTGTATATGTTCCCATTTAATTTGTAAAACTAGCTCATAGAAAGGGAAGCATTATCCCCTATTATGGAAAAATTTTTAAGACAGTTGGGCTTATAGGTTATCTGCTAAACCACAGCTGATGAGCAACTGGACAAGGATTCTTAGTATCACAGACCCTAACAGAAGGTCTGTAGTTCTTAATCATCTTTCAGAAGGAACTAGAACCCTGACATGTAACTAGAAACCTATACCATCATGGATCTAGTCACTGACATACTACCCACTTGGTTTTAAATGCGTTTATTGAACAATTACAGGGAGGGAAGATCAAGAAAGACTTAGGTGTGGTGCCTCTACTTGGTGAAAAGCACAATGTGGTTAAGTGCTACTGACTGCCAGGATAACTGATGATAAGGAATATGCCACCAATAACATCACAAAGTACTCAGAAGATAATAGTAATGAGTAATCACTGTGGCTTTACCTAACCACAGAAAGCCTCTATTTTAAATGAAAGCCTCTGTTTTACAGTAGTTATTCAAATTCCCTCTCTTTAGCCCCCCAGTACTCACTTAGTAGATGAACACTTTCTGGGAAAATGATGCTTCCATGGGTATTTTTCTTAACTCTAAAAATAAAAAACAACAAAACCAAAAAATTACAAAAGTAGGCAAGTAATAATGTTTTTAAGAGAAATCATTTACAGAATTTGTAAGCTGGGGCTTTTAAGATATAGGAGAGGAGGAGAAAAACAAGTCTGGATGTCAACCAGAAACTACAAAGCAATTGCAAATGTGATTTCCTTCAATGGACTCAGTGTCGTAAGCCAGCAAGTACATTTGCTGAGGATGCAGTCCTCGGCAGGATGGTATGTAGAGGCAGGACTCTGGAAGGTAATTAGGCTAGATTGAGTCACGGGTTTGGGCCCCACGATGAAATTATTTTCCTTAAAAGAAGAAGAGAGGGGCTGGAGAGATGGCCTAGCGGTTAAGAGCGCTGAACCGCTCTTACGAGGACACGGGTTCGATCCCCAGCACCCACATGGGCGCCGAGAACCTCTGAAACTCAATTCCAGGAGAACTCCAGTTCCAGGGGAATCCGAGAGCACTTCTGACCTCCGGCATTGCACGACACGGGTGCACAAACTTGCGATGCAGACAGTACATTTATACACAATATGGAAATAAATAAAAAATAAATAAAAAAAAAAAAAAAAAAAGAAGAGAAGATCCGAAGCTTGCCTCTCCCACAACACCCTTAGGATATAGTTAGAGGACAGCTCTGGCACCAGCAGAGCTGATACCCAGATCAGGAACCTCCAGTCTCCAAAACTACTAGAAAATCAGCTCCTATTGATCCAGTGACCCCACTTAGGACGTACTGTTACAGCAACCTAAAAAAAATTTAAGCTTGAAAATACTCACTTTGGGATAGCCACAGTCTCAGTAAAAACAGGTCTTTGTCTAACCAAATGTTTGCTTTTGGGAGGAATCTGGGTTGCTCTGGATACTTCTTCTGTTGGTAAGGTGTCCACTGGAGGAATACGGTGCTTATCTGCAAGAGTCACATGGTAAGTCACCATTGCCTTTATGGTAAGGGAGAGGCCACACTGAACAGTGTGGTACTGTGCATGGTGTCACTGGGAAGCACAAGCTTGCCTCTTGGGTCCAGAATGCAGACTCAGGGCTATGTTTTGTTGCTTATTTGTTTGGGGGTGTTGTGTTGTTCTGTTTTATTTTGAAAAGGGTCTCATAGTCCAGGGTGGCCTCAAACTTGCTATAGAGCCAATCCACCTATCTCCTCCTCCTCCCTAGTGCTAGGATTATAGGTGTGCAACCCTGTTCCTTCAATGGGACTCAGGGCTTTTTTCAAAATAAAAGCATAGCCTAAGACCCAGTACAAATAGTAAAAAAGTTTCCAGTCAAGGGCCAAAGTTTGCTAACATTTAAAAGTATGGAAAAAGTAGTTAAATTCAGCTCCCATCTGTAATTTCCCAATGAAATAAACACCAGGCAGCAGCAGCAGGCTTACCTGAAGAGAGCAATATTTTCTTCTCAACTTTACAGATGAGCTGATGTTCAAGTTGTTCTCTAATTTGCTGAATGTTAGGCACTTGTTTTGCTAGATCATGCCTGGCTGAGTTCACAGCTCTCAAAGTTTTATTCAAGATCTCACAAGGAATACCGTGTATATCCTGAAGGTATAAGATGCTATATTAGTCAGATCTCCTGGGAGGCGTTTCATTTCGTGGGCGTACACCAGCATTAAGTCTGTTCTTCTTAAGTTCCAGGGTCAGATAATGTAGGGGAAGCCTCAACATATGACAAATTCTTCTAGTTCTAAAAGGAGCTTGCAATGCAGATGACACTGGGTGTGGGCCTTACTGTTTATAACAGGTTATCCAATGGTAGGAGGCTGATATAGAGGCCCTCAGCCTCCACAGAGGGCTGAAGCTGGAGTTTGAGCTATGTTCTGATAAAAGGCGGAGAGAAGTAGAAATAAGAAGGAATTTCCAGATGGATGGGCACTGGGGACACCTTGTAGGAAAGACAGGGCCCTGGGGTAGAAATAGTCAAAGCAGGTCCCACAGGCTAACCCTACCAAGACCTGGGTAAGGGCAGCAGAAAGAAGGACTGGATGCCAACACAGAAACCTTACAGTCACTGCAGAGAGGAGAAAGTCTCAGAGGTGACTCACAATTATGAAGCTAGCATAATTAAAGAGGTGATCTGAGGAAGCCTGGATCTGATGAGAATCTAGACAGAAGAAAGCAACTTAAAGGTCTAGTTATTTTAATAACAGTGCTTCACACGTAAGCGCACCTCACTGCCGTCTTCATCTCCATGTTCCCTCCATCTTCCCCTTCCTTTTGCCTTCCTCATCCCAGGAAGGTGTCCAGTGCAGAAACCTCTGGCATCAGTTAAGTGCCCCCTCCAAGAAGGGTTCTCTGATCTCAGTTACTTGATCGATCTGCCCTGCTTTCCCTCCCTTTCTCTTTATGTGATCTATCATCAAAGATCTTTGGCATGTCCCTGTGATCATCAGTTTAATGTCTGTCTTCCTATCCCCTTTAGCAGGATGGAAGGCTCTAATATGACACTATCGTCAAGCCTTCCTAATTAGCATATAAAACTTCAAGCAGTTCCTATCACATTCCCAGCAATGGTTGTTTTGGAACTAGGAATGTCTTTCTAAAGTTTGCTAGAAAACAAGAAATAGAAAAGACTGCTAAAAGTTTTGAAACAGGAAGATCAATGAAAATATGGACCGTAGGACACAGTCAAATACAAGAAGGCATGGTAAGATGGCTGGAAGCCCAGAACATCCAAATACATAGACATGAGATTTCCATGTAGCAAAGGCATCATTTCAAATAAATGAGGAAAGGTGGCTCATTCAACAAACAATATCAGGAGAACTCTTCCAAATGGAAATAAAAGAAAACTTTTCTAATTCTGAAAACCCAGGAAACAAAATAATAATAATAATAATAATAATAATCAAACAGGAAACAAAGAAAGAAAAATCTCTCCAATTGGTAGGGAAAAAGCCATTTATAATCTTAGGGGCCAGAGAGATGGCTCAGCAGTTAAGAGCACTGGCTTCTCTTACAGAGCACCTGGGTTCAATTTCCAGCACCCACATGGTGGCTGACAAACATCCATGCTCCAGTCGCGAGTGAATCTGATGCTAGCTTCTGACCTTCATGGTCACTGCATGACATGGGCGCACTTTCATACATGCAGGCAATACACTCATACACATAAAATAAAATGCCTAAAATATAAAAAATAATCTTAGGACAAAGACAAGGATCTTATTAAAATTAAAACCCAGAAATCGCATGGAAACAAGCAAACATGAATATCTATACTTTAAAGAACATTTATGTAAGAAATATAGACATTCCATGAATGTCTTCAATTTCCACTGCCCTGAAAGTTGTATAAACTCACATAAAAAGAGTCTAAGTGGAAATAAAGACTGACAATACTAAGAATTGATGAAAAATGTGGAGTGACTGAGCCTTCGTGCCTGGCTAGGGTGCACATGAATTGGAACACTTAAAAAAATTAGGGGGCTGGAGAGATGGCCTAGCGGTTAAGAGTGCTGACTGCTCTTGCAGCGGACCTGGGTTCGATCCCCAGCACCCACATGGCGGCTGAGAACCATCTGAAACTCCAATTCCAGGAGAACTCCAGTTCCAGGGGAATCCGACACCCTCTTCTGACCTCCGCGGCATTGCATGACACGGGTGCACAGACCTGCATGCAGACAGTACATTCATACACATAGAGAAAAAAAAATTTTTTTCAAAAAAATAAATAAAATAAATAAATTAGGCAGTGACTATTACTAAACATATGACTGCCCTTGACCCAGCAATGTCATTTCTAGATGTCCAAGGAAAATATGTAAATATGTATTTTGATGGTCTATGTCCCCCAAAGGACATGTATAAAGCTTACTGGCTGAGAAGAGCCCAAACAGGAACTTGTACCTCCATTAGCAAGGAAAGAGATAAAATTGCAGCATGTTGGTACAACTGAATACTACAGTGACATAAGTAAAGAACAAACCACTGCTACAGGAAAAGGCAGGAATCACACAGAGAAAGAGCAAAATCAAAAGAAGCAAGATGCAAAATGCCACGCAGCATACAATTCTACTTCTATGAGATCCAAGAACAAGCAAGAGTCGGTCAGAATACCCCTCACCCCTGGTTTGAGAGTATGGGGTGACAATGATGGGAAGATGAGGCCCTTCGGGGGGACCATAAATGTCCAATTTCATCCCCTGAGAGCTGGTTGCAGTTTCCACACACAAACCCATGCATGTACATATAAATCTACACACACACAAGCATACAAACATGTCAATACACAAATGCATCTATGCTTACTACAAATCGGTATATACAGATGTACACATATGTAGCATATGTGGGATAAATTATTTCCTCTTTGAAATGGGCTCATCACCGGGACAGCTGAGTACTTAATGGGAGGGGCTAAGTCTGCAGGCCAGCTGCAGCCAGTTTCCCCGAGGTGCTGACATTCACGAGATACTGACATTCCCATGGAAGGTGCAGGAGACTTTGGAATTCTGGGGCTTTGGAGGGGTGGAGACATACAAAAAGCATACTACATGGGGTCGGACTCTCTCACCACACACCAGCTCAGGCAGAGGGCACAGGGTGTTGCAAGGGTGTTGCACTGGAACACTGGGTGGCTATGTTGATCTGGGAACCAGCCAGCTATCACAGCTGGAGTGAGTGTTAGCTTCCCAGGCATTACTTTGTAGCTAATCTTAATAAATCTTGGTCTAATCTGAGATTGGAGAGTTCTCTACTTGCATTGCCTTAAGTACAGGGGAAACCGGAAATGGAAGAGGCAGGGCGAGGTTGCAGGGTGCCTCCTGCATGGTTGGGAGGCTGTGGGAGCTTCCCTCCCTAAGACAAAAATTTCTCTGGCACAGCATAAAAATACACATCCATAGCCGTATACATGTCTTCACAGAAATACCCATACACCCACTGCTACATCCTCATACAAATATGTTTACACATCTACATACATGAACATACATACTCCACACATTCATCATGTAGATATATGCATGTGGCACACATGTACATTCATGCTTACATAGTACATCTGTTCATGTGTATATTTGCATGCATTTGCAAAAAACACATTCATATTTGGGAGGCAGAGGCAGGAGGATCTCTGCGAGTTCAAGGCCAGCCTGGTCTACAGAGCAAGCTCCAGGACAGCTGGGACTAAAGGAAACCCTGTCTCAAAAATACCAAAAACAAAACCAAAACCAAAACCCACACATTCGTACATATGTATTTATGGACATATAAATTAATTTATCAAGTTAAGATTTGTACCTTTAAAGTATACCAATAAAAATTTAAAAAGCACAGGCTTTATATGTAATATGAGGTGCTAAAATTATTCAATCTGGTTATAAGATGAAACACAACTCAGTTACCAATTCATTCAACAATGTTTGCCAAGTTCTGATTCTGTAATGAGCAGTGATATGGCTAATATCAGAATGTAAGCTGCACTATAACCACCTGGACACAAACTCTGCTCCTTCAGAACTAGTTATGTGACCTTAGTCAAATTACTTGCTATTTCTGCAAAATGGAAAAAATGTCACTTATTTCAGAGATTTGTTCTATGTTTAAATAAATTTGCATTTGTTACAGTCTTGGAAATGCACCAGGTACTTAGTGAATGTCATCCAGAGGTCTGCTAGCCTGTCACCTTAGCATCTAGTCTTTGAATTCAGACAGAACTAATAAGACTTCTCTTCTCTGGTCCTTCCTGGTTTAAGAAACAAAACATTAACAAGCAAATATTCCAAAAATAAGCTGGCAAATATTTCAAAGTGAATGAACATACCGCATCAATCCCAAAGAATTTCAGTTTATTCATCAATTTCTTCTCCAAGTTTATTCTTAGTTGCTTAGGGGAGAGCTCAGTTTTTGAAGTTTTCCTTAAATGTGTCTTCTTATTTAACTTTTGTTCTTTTTCCCTTCCTGAAATAAAGTTTTATTTTTTAAAATGGGTTTAAAGAGAATTACACAAATATATTAAATCTCCAAGCAGAAAATGGCAAAACACAATTTAACACAGCAAATAAACATTTGTAAAGTTTTAAATTCTTGTTATTTTAGTCCTTTGGCACAATATGTATTATAGTTTCAAAAACTTTTTTTTTTTTTGGTCTTTTCAAGACAGGATCTCCCTGTAGCCCCAGCTGGCCTGGAACTCGCTCTGTAGACCAGGCTGGTCTTGAATTCACAAAGATAAACCTGGCTCTGCCTCCCAGTGCTAGGATTAAAGGCGTGCGCCACCATGCCCAGCATAGTATTCCCAAACAGTTTATCTCTAAACTTAGTAAGAATTTATCTTATGATGAAAAAGCTAACTTTACTTAAATAAAAAAGTTTTATGGTGACAAATTTAGTAGAAGCCAAGTGCATACAGAATTTCAATGTGGTAATTATCCCTGATAAAATATTACCAAAATCCAAATGAAGTTAACTGAAGTATTAAGAAGAGCATACATTTTGTTTCAAATAACCTACAATTTCAAACAAAGAAGCTTGAACAAGCAGAAAGCCAGTTCCACTCTGAACTTCTCACCCCTGACTTCCCTTTTTTCTTTTATTTTTCTCTGTGGTGCTGGGGACTATACCCCATTCTTGCAGTCCTAGCTCATCTGATTCCACTTTCACTGCCTGCTAAAAAATGTCTTGTTCAAGAGAGCTTGGAGAAGAGAACTAATGGCATGACCTTTCAAAGCCAGAGTCCTTCTGTCCCAGGTAGCTTAGGAGCTAACTGAAGAGACCCAGTGGTTGACAGTTTGGACCCTTGGAGAAAGTCCGGTCGGATCAGGAAGAAATCTGGAAACTGCACTATCACTTTCAGGGCTCATTTCCAAGCAGGGGCATTTCACTAACAAAGGCTGTATGTATACAGGTTCTTCCCGAGGTGCATGTCTCTTCCCTCGGTTCCAAGGAGGAGATGGAGAAGATGGGAGTTTTAGTAATCACTGTCCTTGCATTTGTAGAAGATCAACAAAATGCTTTTGTTCAGCATGTGTTCTAGATCCTTGTTCAATTCTAATACTAAATAGCATTTCTGTTAAATTAAAAGATTTTTTTTTTTCTTTTAGGCAGGGTCATTCTCTAGCCCAGGCTGGCCTCAAATTCACACTAACATTTAGGCAAATTAGTTTGCATATTATTAAACAGAAGAAAAAAAAAAACCTATATGAAGATACTTTCTATACTTTTGTTATTCTAGCTTGCTAAACTGAAAATATCAAATGATGTTAAAAGCCAGAAGTCGTCTTGAATTCTATATTTTCATCATTTATGCTGCTGATCAGCCACCAATGTTTTCAAAAACTCAGAAACCACCGTAAAACGACAACAAGCAGAAAACAAAAACCGTACTTCTACCTTAAGAAATGATAATCACTCAAAATCCAGAGCTTTGTGTGAGCTTTGTTGCAGCCTCTACATCAGTAGCTTTGACAGCTAGTTGGTCAATGTGCAGCTATGTAGGACTCAAAATAGATACCTAGAAAAAGCCTCGACATTATGGCGCTACCACTGAAGTTGATTTACCATCTGTATCATTTCTGGCCAATGCCTTACACATAAAGGGAAATGCACAGAAGCACACCCTGCACAGAGGCCCTGCTTACTGCGGGACCTGGACCCACAGACTGGGGTCAATTGATGATACCTAAAGCCCCTGAGACCCATTTCAGAAGCATCCTCAGCCTTAGGTATCAGTTGTTGCATTCATTTGCTGATGCATCTAGGGTCTCCCTTCTCCCCAAACACAGGTGTTTTCATGATGAGTTCCCCAAATTAGGACACATGAAACATTTCCTTTTGTCCTCAGGTCTTCTTCCTTTGTCGGTAATTGCTATGGGAAGCCATTCCTGAATAAATAGAAAAGTTTTTACTAGGGATTCTTTGAAGACAAGGCTGGCCAATGGAAGCAACAGAAATAATAAAGGGTGCGGAGGGGTGGGGGGGGTATACTTTTTAGGTAGAGGCAGAATTAATCCCTTGAAAAACAAATTCTAGTGACTATTTTGGTCAAAGCACATGTTATTCATCAAGACCAACAAGATAAAACTTTTTTTTTCTTTTTTGTCTTTTCAAGACAGGGTCTCCCTGTAGCCCCAGCTGTCCTGGAACTCACTCTGTAGACCAGGCTGGCCTTGAACTCACAAAGATCGCCTGCCTCTGCCTACCAAGTGGTAGGATTAAAGGCGTGCACCACCACATCCAGGTTTTTTTTTTTTTTTTTTTTTAGAGATCAGTCGTTCCTCCAGTAAAGATGTCTGAAACACAAGCTAGTGGCTAGATTAGGCATAACAGCCTGTGCACGTGACAGTTATGCCAGGCACACACAGACCACTTATGATAAGCAAATGTATAGAGCAAAATAAGTAATAACGATAAATAGATAAAAATATCTAAAATAGGTCTGGGTGAGACAGCACACACCTTTAATCCCAGCACTTGGCAGGAAGTGGCAGGACGATCAAGGCCAGCCTGGTCTACATAGTGAGTTCCAGGGTAGCTGGGGCTACCTTTATTTTTTTTTTTTTGAGACAATGTCTCAAAAAAAAAAAAAAAACCCACAACCCAACTTTTTTATTATTTATTATTTTTTTTGTGTGTATAAGTATATTGCCTGCATGCGTGTAAGGGTACCACCTGTATTGCATAATGCCTGTGGAGGTCAGAAGGAGTTGGATTCCCTTGAAACTGGAGTTATGGATGGTTTTAGCTGCCATGTGGGTGCTCGGAATTGAACCTCATCCTTTGCAAGAATAGCCAGTGCTTTCAACTGCTAAGCCATCTCTCTCCAGCTCCCAATTATTATTTTTTTTTAATGCAAAATTTTTCACTTGGGGACACTAAAATTAGAGAATTACTGGGACTTCCACTGATGCCACACAGCCAGTCCTACAGTCACCAACTTGTCTCCCTGTTTGCTTTCTGCCCTGAAGTACAGAAAGTAGAAAACCTGGTCTTCAATTCCAGCCTGTCACTAATCAAACTCAATCACATGAAACAGACTTCTAATTCCCTCCTGGTCTTCAAGTTTTTGAAAAATAAAATGGCCTCTTAAGAGCCTTTCTGATCCGAAATGCTAATGTCCTATGAAGCAGCACAGTTTAGTGTGGCCCTCCATGACTGTCAAAAGGCAGCTGTGAAGAAATGTGCATGTTGAGTTCCTGTTTAGTAACAGCTGTAATGGTTTTGTGAAACATTGCCAAAATTTAGCTCCAAATTTAGCTTCAGCAGTGTTTATCTACATAATGTTAGCAGGAGCTGAGGAATTGATTGACGGCAATTAATCTGCTGCCCAAAGGTTAACTCCACAAAGGAGCTAATATCTTTTAAAGTTATGTTCATCAGAATACACCCCCCTCCCCCCTTTCTCAAAACAATAACTTTGTATGCTTTTTATATAACTTAATGTGTCAAAACTTTTGTTTCTGAAACATGTTTGCAAACATTGAAACAAAAACTGAAAAGAAATAAAAGAGAAATAAATGAGAAACTAAAATAACGCTTTCTGGCTGGAGGTATGGCTCAGCTGGTGGAGTGCAAAGCCCTGGAATCAATTCCCAGCACTGCACAGAGCAGGGGGACACAGAATCCCAGCACTCAGGAGAGGAAGGCAGGAGGGTCACAAGTTCAAGATCATCCTCAGCTACCAGCACATTCAAAGCTAGCATGGGCTACATGAGATCCTGTCTCAAAATACATTTTTAAAGATAATCCTTATAATTACCCATTTTTCCGCAAACTTCAAAAAATAGATAATGATTTAAGAAATGCCAAATGAAGTAAACAATAATTTTAATTACCAACCCAAACCTCTTAACAGTTCCAAATCCCACAATGCTGGTATCATTTTCCACTAAACATTCCACATCCAATGCTTAGATCCTGTCATGTTTTTGACTTAAGAATAATTTTGGGGCTGGGGTCATAACTCTCTGGCAGAGCACTTCTGTAGTATGGGTAAGGCCCTCAGTTCAATCCCCAGCACTACAAAAAAGAAAAATAGTAAGAATAATTTGGAAATGGATAGTTTTTCATTTCAGATGAAAGCTATAAGAAATCACCACTTTGGGGGCTGGAGAGATGGCTCAACGATTAAGAGCACCGACTTTGCTTGCAGAGGACCCGGGTTCGATTCCCAGCACCTACATGGTGACTATCTTTAACTCTAGTTCCAGGGGAATCTGACACCCTCTTCTGACCTCCAAGGCATTGCACGACACGGATGCACCAACCTACATGCAGACAGTACACTCATACACATAAAAAAATAATAAATAAAAAATACAAAAAAAAGTATTTTTAAAAAAGAAATCACCATTTTGATATATTTTCACATTATCTTATATATAATATGTGTGCCAACATATCTAATCAGAAAATATCTGTATTGAAATAAATGAGTTTTTGCTTTTAAGTTCCCTGATAGTAGAAATTTCTTTTTTTTTTTTTTTTACCTAATTTGAATGTATTTCTGACAATATACACTACTAGCTTTATAAATCTGGTAAGTATGGCGCGATTCACAGTGGCTTGAGCATACAGACGGGCCTGCTCCAGATGTACTGAGGATTCACTCTCCACTTTGATCACCAGGACTCCATGTGCCAAGCACGGAGTGTACCTAAAAGATGCTGCCAGTGCGATGTTCATTACGGGGGTTCAGTGAGTTGTTTCTCCTAATCACCTTTATAATGAGGGGGTCTCTTCTCTTTAAAAGCAAGAAGATCTTCAAGTCTGTCTTTCGTTGAAATGGTCTGGGCATAGCAGGCTTCTTCTATGGCTAACCCTGTTACTAAGTCGACCTCCATCCCTTGATTAATTGCTAATTTTGCCACTCTCATTGCAACAGGTCCCTGAGGCAGAAACTCTCTGGCCAGGTCCAGCGCTTTCCTGTAGGCAGCATCCCCCTCCTGGTTCTGTTCTAGCACGTGGCTGATCAAGCCGACCGCTTTGGCTTCTTGACCATCAAGTACTCGTGCAGAGAAGATGAGCTCCTTGGCTAGGGACATGCCAATGGCACGGGGCAATCTCTGCGTGCCCCAATTGACGGTTCCAGGGAATCAGAGTCCACTGTGGTGGGAGGCATGGCGGCCAGGGGCTGGAGCAGCAAGCCAAGGGTCACATCTTGCAATGAGCACAGGAAGCAGAGAGGGAAGAAATTTCTTATTAACCTACTTGTATAGCAATGCAATGAAACAGGAGAAATGGAATATTAAGGGAAAGGGATATAGGTTGAAAATATAAATCAAGCCTAAATATTTTTCCTGATTTCGTATAGCATGATACAAACCACAGGCTCATACTTTCAAGGTCAGAATATAAGCACAAAAATAAGTCAACTCTAATGCCTTTGTTACCTTTTTCCTCTTCTGAAGAAAGTTCTTCTATTGGTTCCAGTACATGTGATGAGAATATCTGGTCTGTTGATGAGTAAAAAAAGCATCAAAGCAAATACAACATTAGTTCCTTTCAAATTATTTATATATATACATATACATGTTTATATAAAATACTATACATACACACATGTACATATTTTGCATAAGGATTAAAAAGTTACTGGGAAAAATAGTGAGGTAGCAGTTTTATTTTTATTTATTTATTTAATAAATTTATTAATTTATTCCTTGTTTTGAGACAGGGTCTTGTGTAGTCCAGCTGCCTTGAATTCTCTATGCCATCAAGGATGATCTTGAACTATTGATCCTATACTATTGATCCACTTATAAGCATGAGCCACCAGGCTTGCTGATGCAATTAAAACTGGTCACTTTTACATGAACTCTTCAAGCAAATCATGTCAATTTTTGTGTGCCATCTCATGTCTATTCTTTTAATGGGCCCAAATCATAAGTGTAGTCGTACAGTAAGATCATTGGCAAATGAGACAAAAAAAGACAGTCCTCCTCAATCTGTTTGTAACACAACAACAGGCCACACAAAAATATAAGGAGTATATTACAAAAAGCACAAGTGCCTTAATGCTATAAATGGTGTGCCATGGCTAGAAGTATTCACCCATCTACTAGATGGCAACAGCGACTACTGTCCTTTGTCCTTAGCTAGGGGCTAAATCCTACCAGAGACTTCATCCCACAAAATCCCATCCAATTTATTTCCTTTTGTTTCTGTCACATGTCTTTTCTAGATTTTCCTAACCAATTGTTGAAACTGTTTACTTAAAAAAAGGTGACTTGCTACCACATTGAAAGTTATGAAAACAGCCACATATGACCTGTGGCGTGTGTCGGCCATCTGATCTAGGAGTAAGCCACCCCATGCTTACTCAGTACCTATCATTTCCACAAAGACTATAACTCTCCAAAGTATCAAAGTTAAAACTGCTAGTGGTAAGTCCAACAACATACACATCGAACACGTTATGGCTTTGGTGGTGCGTTCAGTTTTCAATACTATTATGTCTGAAGACTGAAGTTTCATGAACAGCTTTGTAACTCTGAAGTGCTTCCTGTCTTATGTAAGTAATTACTGCAAACCCCAGAACTCTGGGTTAATAAGTTATCTAACTCAGGGTGAAAACTGAACATAAAATGCTGAGACTAGTGCTGAAACTTACCATGCACCATTGTTAGGCTTGATTTACCTTCCAGAGTCTGTGTGGATGAGGCACTCACTAAAATAGAACAAAAGGGACAAGCTCACTAGCTCCAACATTAAAGCATAATCTGACTGTAAGGATGGCCTTCCAGTCATCAACTCACATCAACATACAGACAGCCCATGAGAGATGAATGTCTCAAGTAACAGACACTACTCAGCTGAATTAAACTAGTTTTAAAAAGCTCGATATGTAGCCGGGCGTGGTTGTGCACGCCTTTAATCCTAGCACTTGGGAGGCAGAGGCAGGCGGATCTTTGTGAGTTCAAGGCCAGCCTGGTCTACAGAGTGAGTTCCAGGACAGCTGGAGCTATACAGGGAGNAAAAAAAAAAAAAAAAGCTCGATATGTAGACCAGGCTGGACTTGGATTCACAGAGCTCTGCCTGCCTCTGACTCCCCAAGTGCACCACCACGCCTGGCTCAAATACTTCTTTAAATAAATTTTGCCCGGCATGGTGGCGCACACCTTTAATCCTAGCACTCTGTGAATTCAAGGCCAGCCTGGTCTACAGCGTGAGCTCCAGGACAGCTGGGACTAAAGGGAGACACTGTCTCAAAAAAAATACCAAAAAAAATTTTTTTTTTACACATACTATCATACAACAATTATATACATTTTATGGGTTGGAGAGATATGGCCTAGCGGTTAAGAGCGCGGACCGCTCTTACAGAGGACCCGGGTTCGAACCCCAGCACCCACATGGCGGCCGAGAACCATCTGAAACTCCAATTCCAGGAGAACTCCAGTTCCAGGGGAATCCTACACCCTCTTCTGACCTCCATGACATTGCACGACACGGGTGCACAAACCTGCATGCAGACAGTACATTCATACACATACAGAAATAAATAAAATTAAAAAATATTAAAAAAAAGAATTATATACATTTTAAAACAAAGTATTTGAAAAATTTGAAGAATGAATTTTCTCATATGTAAAAAGTTTCAATAATTTCTCATATTCCAACAGATTTTGTTGTACACCCCAGACTATCTAAAAATCTATTTGGAGAAAATCACCATAAATATAGCTTTGCTATTTTTTTTCCTTGCATACTTGGTGACATTTTAGTTGTTGTTTAACTTGGTCTTTTGACTTTCCATCTCTCTCTGAAATGCTTATTTTCGTTATTTCCTAAAACAGGACTCAGCTTCCCCTCCCGGCACTCAGCTCCCCTCCCCTCCCACTGACTCTCAGTCTCCCTGGCTTTGAGAGGAAACAGCAGCTTCAAAAAGAAGCCCCTAAGTAGACTGATTAAACAAGTGGCCAAACTCCTAAACACACCTATTAATGAATGACCCTTGGTTACCAGGTAGTCCTCTCCTGATGCCTGTGCTCTCATGAGCCATGTCACCCCTCAAGGCCCAGCCTCAGTCCTGTTCTCCCTAGTGGGCCAGACCTCTGTGTACCTGACATCTGTTCTCTTAGTTCTTCAACCCATAGTGATTTTCCTCTCTTCCCCTCTTTCTTTTTTTAATTTTATTTATTTTTTTATGCGTATGAATGTACTGTCTGCATGTAGGTTGGTGCACCCGTGTCGTGCAATGCCGCGGAGGTCAGAAGAGGGTGTCGGATTCCCCTGGAACTGGAGTTAAAGATGGTTCTCAGCTGCCATGTGGGTGCTGGAATTGAACCCGGGTCCTCCGCAAGAGCAGTAGGCGCTCTTAACCGCTAGGCCATCTCTTCAGCCACCCCCCCTTTTTTTCCCCTCTTTCTTAAACAGAAATAAAATATTTCAATTATTTCACTATCATTAAAAAAAGTCCATAAAGACTATACATTTGTATATATGTTTAAGTGTTCATGTTTATATGCATGTGGGACTGGGAGTGAAGGCTGCAGGTCAATGTACTGTACCTTCCTCTATTGGTATTATTATTATTATTTTAGTATTTAGATTTATTTTATCCATTTATGTCTATGTATGTGTATTTAAGTCTGTGCAAGTTGTGGAGGCCAGAAGAGAGCACTGAATACGTTAGAGTTGGAGTTACATGAGTTTGTGGGATGCCTGACTTGTTACGTGGGTGCTTAGGATCTCAACTCTAGTCCTCACCTCTACACAGCAAATATTCTAAACTGCTGCATCTTTAGCTCTCCACCTTACCTTTTAATCCAGGGTCTCCCATGAACCTGGAGCAGTAGATTTGCCTACACTGGCTGGAGAGCAAGCCTCAGAGATTCTTGTCTGCTTCCCCAGGACTGGGATTATAAGCATGGGCTACTTTACTAATCTTACATATGGGTATTGGGAATCAAACTCAGGTCTTCAGGCTTGCATGGCAAGGACTTTACTGACTGAGTGATCTCCCTAGACCCCAATTATCTTTTTGGTTTACAGCTACATCTTTACAAGTGCAGGCCCTAGAGCAGATGTGCTATCTGATTATACTGGGGATGGGTAGGCCTGCGCAAATCCTGTGGTCTCCCATGCCAAAATGGCCATGCCTCCAACCATGGTCCTCCCAGAGTATTACTTTGGGAAATACAAAGTACGAACTCTTGCAATGCCAAAATAAGATTTACTCATCCCTTTATAAGTCAAACTGTCGTAGTCATAACTGACCAAAAATCACATGGTATTTACATTTGGTTTCAGAACTAAGTCAAAGCCAAGAATTGATACAAATCAATATGTAATCACCAAACACACTGGTTTTCAAAGAAATATCTCTAAACAAGTACCAAGCAAAAATGAGGTGTCGGTTTTGCATTTTTAAGGGTATTTTAGATCCTGAACCTATTACAGAAACTTACTAGGTGCAGCAGGGCCAACTGGCTTCATCTCTAATACCTGCCAGGCTACAGGATTCCCTGAGATGACAAAACATGAGTTAAAAATGCAATCACAAGACTGGATTAAGTTTTGGTAGCCCATATCCCAACTTCTGTGACCAGAGAAGCAATAAATGAAGCTTTGCAACAGATATAACACCTTACTCAAGAGAATGGATATGTCTGACTCCCGTTAAAGCTAAATTTTTCATAAAATTACTTCTAAATTTTGTATCTAATTTTTAATTCCAGATATTTCTTATCACCTGAGCTTTCATTATCCTAAGAGAAGTTAAAAGAAGCCAAAACACACATACCCAAACCGTAGCTGGCATTCCCCAGGCAGGCAAAAATCTCTTAATTACTTGAGCCATGCAAGGGTCAAGACTGGCTCTCTGGGCAGGAGTTCAGGCAGAAGGCTAGCTTTTAGGTTCCACTGTCTGATCTTCCACCGAAGGCTGCAGTGTCCCCTCTGCTCCAGCTCATAGCTGATATGAGATGGCTGGGCTATGGTTATCAGAGCCAGTAGGTTGTGTGGACAGCCACCATTCTGAGAGGCAAGCTGTAATCCCAAACTATCACAACTGAGAGACTACGACAAGCCTTTGAAATATTTCACAAGAATTAAGTGTTTAACATCAATCCTAATAGCTAGCATTATGTGCTTAATACGTATTCTTAATATGAGTTATTCCATTTAATCCTCATAAGAAGGCTATGGTGTAGCTACTATTAATGTTCTTATATTAAAGCTGAAGAAAGTGAATAGAGACTCACAAAGACACAAAGTCCCAGAGATTGGAGTTGGAATCAGACTGTTTCTAGACCTTGTGCTTTTAACTCAGTCTTATCTATATACACCAAGAGATAAATGGTGACTCAGCAATATTATGTATATAATGTTTGAATTTTAAAAAGTTAAATGGCACAGGGCTCCTTTCCACTTACCTTTCAGTTCATTGATACTAGTATGTGGTTTACTGGCAAACTCTCTAATCTGCAAAAGATAAAACAAGTAGATAGGGATAGATTGTATATAAACAGTTACAGCTATTAGAAAAGTAAACTTTTCATCAAATCACCTAAAAATGTGGCACATGGGGACTGGAGAGATGGCCTAGCGGTTAAGAGCGCTGACTGCTCTTACAGAGGACCCGGGTTCGATCCCCAGCACCCACATGGCGGCTGAGAACCGTCTGAAACTCCAATTCCAGGAGAACTCCAGTTCCAGGGGAATCCGACGCCCTCTTCTGACCTCCGCGGCATTGCACTTGCATGCAGACAGTACATTCATACACATACGTAAATAAATAAAATTAATAAAAAAATTAAAAAAAAAAAATGTGGCACATGGCGACATGGAGGTAAGAGTTTTACAAAAGTGAAATGCAGATTTGGCAACATCTCCCCGTGAACACTGAGAGGAAGTCTGCCCTGCCTTCCAATTTATTATGAATTTGGAGTGAATCTGCTCTACAGTATTTCTAAGTGCTGCTGCTTAAAGAAGCACTGGCAGGCTCCTTGCAGACATACCTGCTGCCTCTGAGTGATGATCAGCTCATTCTGCTCCTGTAGCTTCTTGCCCAACTCTTCTACCCGCTTCTTATAGAAAACGTTATCTGCGCTCAGATCGTTCATCATTGTGTTCTGAAGTTTCTCTATGTGTGACAGGAGCTAGAAAAATTATGAAACGCATTAGTCTGCAGGACGTACGCACTATGCCTTCTCTTATGGATTTTAAGGGCCTGCTTTTTTTTTGCTGGCTTGATGCTATCTGTGTATATCAGGTCATTTGACAAATCCCTAGTCAAGGCATATCAAGGCCCTGGCTATGCTAGACTTCATCTCTTCCCAGGGAGTTTATGATCACAGGCAGACAAAGATGATCAGGTAAGCAGCCAAGCCAACCTGGGCATATTACATGAAGTAACACAGGGCTGCTCAGTGTAAGGAATGAGTATGTCTCTCCCAGGGTGTGGCTCTTGCCTTCATGAGCTTTTAATGAAGCCCTTTCTCTCCCCATCATACATACATCCACATGGGCCATGCTGGTTAAAATGGGAAATCTTTGGCCAGAGAGTGCATCTGCTTTATTTTATATTCCCATCAGTCAGCACAACCTCTGGTCCACATGGGTAGGAGGAAAAGGGAGAAGGAGGGAGGAACAAAGGCAGGGAGATGAAAGTGCATAGGTTCATCTTTAAAGACTGTGATGGTTAACCAGTTTCTTCCTTCT
>VZQC01013161.1:0-17043 GCA_009823505.1 Rhizomys pruinosus | reverse complement strand
AAGTGCTGGAATTAAAGGGGTGCACCAGCAGACCTAGCACCCATCCCTGAACTCTGGATCCTCCTGCCTCCAGGTGCTGGGATTACAGGTGTATGTCTTCATACCCGCTCACTAGAGCATTTTCACACACCCACAGATAAACTTTGTTGTTATTTGCCCTACCCTAGTGGAAAGGAATTGTTTTGTTGTTTTGTTGTTTTTGTTTTTTTTTTGAGACAGGGTCTCCCTGTAGCTCCAGCTGGCCTGGAACTCAATCTGTAGATCAGGCTGGCCTTGAACTCACAGAGATCTGCCAGCTTCTGCTTCTGAGTTCTGGGATCCAAGGCGTGCGCCATCACGCCTGGTTTAAAGACATTCTGACCCGCCATGTGGGTGCTGGGAATCGAACCCGGGTCCTCTGCAAAAGCAGTCGGTGCTCTTAACCACGAGGCCATCTCTCCAGCCCTGGAAAGGAATCTTAAAAGGTGTTGTTATTGCAAGCCTGTCTCAAAACACAAGGGTTGGATGTGGGGTGGGGGTGTGAGCCCCAGTACCACCAAAAAGATAAATTAGAGGCTTAGATATTGATTCCTTTCTCTTCTTACACCCACACTACATCCTCTGGATAACTGACATGAATGAATGAGGCTGGGTCTCAGATCAGCAGAGTGCTCCCTGGTGACCCTCGTCATTGCAGCTGCTCCCAGCTGCCTTTGTCTACTCAATCTCAGTACGGGCAGAGAATGGGAGATTGGGATAGGCCCTACTTCACTATTGCCCGTGGAACTTAGTAACTGCTTTTATTTCCATGTGTCCAAGGAAGTAGAGTGCCAGTTACACAGAATAAAATGAACTGTGGACGATAGCATCTTCTGGTTAGCAGTTACCTCAAAATAAAAGCCGGGCGTGGTGGCGTATGCCTTTTAATCCTAGCACTCAGGAGGCAGAGGCAGGAGGATCTTTGTGAGTTCAAGGCCAGCCTGGTCTACAGAGTGAGCTCCAGGACAGCTGAGGCTACAGGGAGACCCTGCCTCGAAAAGACAAAAAAAAAAAAAAAAAAACAAAAAAATCATTGCATCTTTGTAGAGATTGTTGCCCATAGATCAAAGTATGGCGTTCGTTAGGTGTGGCCTCAATTGACCGTTATCAGGATATACAGGGGAGGAAGTCTATGGTAGAGAAACATGTGAGGGGTGGGAGTTGGGGTGGAGACAGCACATCTCATGACCAGTCAAAAGCTTTTTCATTTCATGTGTAAATTGTGGTTGATACCCCAGGGTAGAAGTGAAATGCTCCAGAAGTGTTGCTTGATGCTTTTCTACTTCAGAAAGGGTCTGCCCTAGCATAGAAGCCTGAATCCAGAGGAGGCTAGCAAGGCCATAGCCATAGCTCTTAAGTAAAAAAAAATCGCCAGGAATCTGGCTTTTGACCCACAGGAAGCCACACTGACAGAGAACCAGATAAGTGCTATCCAAGTGTCCTGAAGGCACAGCGGGACTTTAAGGTACAAGGTCAGAGCTAGCTTGTACATCTATTCTGACTTACTATGGGACCATATGTAAAATTATTTAACTCTGAGACAAGGCCTTTGAAAACAACGACTGTTTCTCTGCTTGTTAAATGTAACCGGCACTTTACACTCACCTGTACTAGTCTAATGCCACTTGTTTCAAAGCAAGCTCCCAATATTTATCGCAAACAGAGTTATCCCATACTTCTATTTTAAAGTAGATCAATACATGGAACTACCAATTAGAATTGGTTGATGTGATGTGATGAGATGAGTTGATTGATTTGCAGTTTCAAGGTGAGATAGGAATCTGCATTGTAATAAGCTTCTGCAGTGATCTTTGTAAAGAAGGTGGACTGATCGTTATTACATTTTTGGAAACTTGATCTCACATATCCCAGGGTAGCCTGGAACTCACAAAGTAACTAGTTAAGATGAGGCTTGGACGCTTTGTCATCTTCATACTCCTACCGGTGCTCTACCCTTCAAGGAATCGATGGGAGATTACAGGGTGTGGACCACCCACCGCAGAGCCAGTTCTATTCAGCTACTAAGGGATTAAATCCGGGGGAGAATTCTTTGTATTGTGTATTTTGTTTTGCTTCTTTATTTTTTTTTTTTTTGTTTGGTCTTTTTGAGACAGGGTCTTCCCTGTAGCCCCAGCCCATGTCAGTGGAACTGCACTATTGTAGACGCAGGTTCTGGCCTTGGAACTCAAAAGATCTGCCTTGCCTCTGCCTCCCAGTGATAGGATTAAAAGGCGTCCGTATGCACCGACGCCCGGAACTTTCGTTTTTTTGTGACAGGGTTTCCCTGCAAGCCCCAGCTGGCCTAGAAGACTCGAACTATGTAGACCAGGCTGGCCTTGGAACTCAAACAGAGACGCACTTGCCTCTGCCTCCCAAGTGCCGTGGGATTGATAGACATGCACACCCACACTTGGCCTAATCCCAAGGGTTCTTTTTGTGCATGCTAGGTAAGAACTACTACTAACGTATAACGTAAACAACATCCACAGACCCATATTCCAAGAATAATTTGAAGCTGAAGAAATAAATTTTCCGCCGCTATTACAGTAGGTAATATAGAGAGGTGGTTAGCCCTGGGCTGGGAGAGATTACTCAAGTGTTTTAAGAACACTGAACTGCTCTTGCAGAGGACCCAGGTTTCAAATAATATCTCCAGCACCTACGATGGCTAAGCTAAGAATGTTCCCTTAAATTCCAGTTTCAGGGAATCCAAATGACCTCTTCTGACTTCTGAGGCTTTGCATGAATGGGTGCAAGCTCACATTGTGCGACATGCAGGCAATACACTCAATATACAATAAAATATAATTTTTTTTAAATCGGCAGCACTCAGGAGGCAGGAGATCAAGGCCAGCCTCTGGTGAAGAATTCCAGGCCGTAAGCTGGAGGGTACGGGGAGAGGTCCTGTCTCAAAAAGTAACCAAAAAAAAAAAGTAAAAAAAAAAGTTCAGCTTTCAGATATGCCAGGCCAGAGACCTTGCTGGTTTCACTGTGGGATGTTGTGGTATTAGGAAAAGACCATGCAAAGGCCACTTTGCAGATTGTAGAACAGGAACAGCTTGTTCACAATAGTATGTAATTCACTTCACTATATAATTATTAACATGTATGATTCTAAATATTCTGCTATAAAAGTCAAGTATGGTGCTAGGCATGGTGGAAACACATATGCCTTAAATCCGCAGCCCTTAGGATGCAGAGGCACGTGAATCTCTCTGAGTTCAGGGCAAGCCTAATCTACGTAGTGAGCTCCAGCCCAGCTTGGTCTACATAGTTCCAGGCCAGTTGGGGCTAGCAGGGAGACCCTGTTTGTCACAAAAAGACAAAAAGAAAGGGTAATTTTTTAGATCCTTTCTCTTCATACTGTCAGAATCATATAAAGCACAGGTTAGTGAACTTTGTCCAAGCAGCGCCAGGTCGTAAATGCTATGCACTCCTCGGGACAGTCTCTGTTGGAACTCCTGAGTTCTGCTGCCCCATGCAAGCATCCATAGACATCAAGTGAGCAGGAAGACACAGCTGGGTTTCCAATCAGTTTCGAAAAGTTTTAAAAAGATTTCTGTGCCTAGTGGCGGATGGTGGTACACCTATAATCGCAGAACTTAGGGAGGCAGAAGGCAGGTGGATCTCTGGTAGATCAAGGCAGGCCAGACCTATCATAGTGGTTCTAAGACATCGTGGGACTGAAAATGGAGACTCTCTCTCAAAAAGACCCCAAAAGGGGAAAAGAAAAAGAGTGACTTAAAGTCATGTGGTGTGTATTGGTGAATGGGGGGCTTAGCACTAGAGGAACGAGTGCAGTGTCCATGATGGAAGCCAAGAGAGGGGCATCAGATTCCCCTGAAGGCTGAAGTTACAGGTGGTTATGAAGGCCACCCATCCGGCGAATGCATGGCTGCATGGAAATGAGGGACTGGTTCCTTTCCTGTAGGAAGCAAATAACATAGCCAATCTGTCCAGCCCTACTGTTTATATGCGAGGGTCCACTAGAACACGATTTCACACGAAGAGAAGATCTTCTGACCTCTGTGGGACATTCACTCATTAATGAGAGTAATGAGTCTTGTTATTCTGTTACAGACGCTGCCTTCACAATGTGTCTCATACTGTTATTGTAAGGATCTGATAATCAATTTCGGAACTGTTCTGTTGGCTATCATTACACTAACACCGATTAGCTGAGTGACTTTGTTTCGCGTTTCTTTTACTTTTAGATTAGATGCTCATTTAGTCGGTTCTTACTCAATATGTCAGCTGACTTGACTCAACGAATCACTGCTCTGCTCCTAGTCTGGATATAGGTGTGCCCCATAGTGCAAAAGTCTTTCTTTGAATTAATTGCAGCTTGTCTTCCTGTCACTTGATTCTAAGTCTTGGCATGCAGCAGAATTAGAGTCCAGAGTGGCCGCGGGAGTTGCTTAGAACCCTGGGAGCCTGCGCGGACAAGTATCACTACCGTGTGCTTAATATGTTCTGACGGTGGCAGGGTGATACTCTTATTTTTTTTTTCTTTTGAACGGGTCTCCTGTAGCCCCCAGTTGTCTGATTCACTTGTAGATCAGGCTGGCCTTGAAACTCATACGGAGAATCAGCCTGCTCTGGACACCTAGGCTGGGATTAAAGGCAATGTGCCACCATGCCTCGCTATGCGATACTGTGGGAACTTTTTAATAGAAGAATGGTAGAATTCATACATGTTATTATAGCGTGATATGGAACAGCTGTCTGTTTGAGCTACGATATTGCAAGGGTCTTGCATGGTTTTCCTCACACAAACATCCATGGTGAAGCAGGCAAGGTCTTGAGCCTGGCAGAATCATGAGCTGAGACTTTTTTTTTTTTTGGTATTTATTGAGGACGAGGAATTCCATGTAACCTCGAGCGGCCGTGTGTAATCACAGAGGTTGCCTGATTATCTGCTCTGAGTGCTGGATTAAAAAACTGTATTATTTTGTATGTATAAGATGAGTGTGGCTTGCCTGCATTGTGTGTGGTGCCCTGTCATTACACGCCTCAGAAATGTCAGAAGAGGTCATTGGATTCTCTGGAACTGGAATTAAAGGACAGTTCTGAGCTGCCATGTGGTGGCTGGGAATTGCAGACTGGGTCCTCTGCAAGAGCAGTCAGTGCTCTTAACAGTTGAGTAATCTTCTCCAGCCCAGGCTAAACTCTTTATTACCTACTGTATAGCGGGGAAAATTATTCTCAGCTTCAAATTATTCTGGAATATGGGCTGTGGATGTTGTTTAGTTGGTAGAGTACTTACCTAGCATGCACAAAACCCTGGATTTAGCCAAGTGTGGTGGTGCATGTCTTATCCCAGCACTTGGACGGCAGGGCAAGTGATCTTCTGTTTGAGGTTAAGGCCAGCTGGTCTACATAGTGAAAGTTCTTGAGGCCAGCTGGGCTGCAGGAAAACCCTTTATCAAAAAGAACGAGAGAGCCGGCGGTGGGTGAACGGTACGCCTTTAATCCCAGAACTTGGGGGCAGAGGCAGGCAGCTTTGTGAGTTCAAAGGCCAGCCTGGGTCTACAAAGTGAGTTTCTTCATTGTGTACAGGCTGGGGGCTACAGGGGAGGACCCGTCCTCAAAAGACCAAAAGAAAAAAAAAAGAGAAACAAAACAAACAAAAACTCCCCCGGAATTTTATGCCTAGTACTGAATAAACTGGGTGTGGTGGTCCACCCTGTAATCTCATGATTTGAAGGGTAGAGGTAGGAGTATGAAGATGAAAAGGTCAAGCTCATCTTAAATTACTTAGTAAGTTCCAGTACCTGGGATATTTGGGATCAAGTTTCCAAAAAGTGTATTAACGAAGTAGTCACCTTCTTACAGAAGATCACTACAGAAGCTTTATTACATGCAGATTCCTATTACCATTGGAAGAGCTTGCAAAAATCAATCAATCGTTCAATCAATCAACCAATCAATTGGTAGTCCATGATTGATTCTACTTTATAAATAGAAGTTGGGTAACTCTGTGGAAAAATGGGCTTGTTTGAGAAGCAGTGGCATTAGAAGTACAGGTGAGTGTAAAGTGCCGGTTACATTTAACAAGCAGAGAAACAGTCGTTGTTTTCAAAGGCCTTGTCTCAGAGTTAAATAATTTTACATATGGTCCCATAGTAAGTCAGAATAGATGTACAAGCTAGCTCTGACCTTGTACCTTAAAGTCCCGCTGTGCCTTCAGGACACTTGGATAGCACTTATCTGGGGTTATCCTCTCTGGTTAGTGGGGGCTTTTCTTTGGAGGGTCAGAGCGCAGGATTCCTGGGCGAGTTTGTTTTTTGACTTAGGCTATGGCTATGGCCTCTGCTAGCTCCTCGTGGATTCAGGGCTTCTATGGCATCGGGCAGACTCTTTCTGAGACAGTAGAAAAGCATCAGCTAGACACTATCTGGAGCAATTTCAGCTTACACTACCTGGGTGTAAAATCAACACAATTTACACATGATAATGGAACGCTTACTGGCAGAATGTGCTGCCACCCGCGAAGTGTCAACCTACCATCACCATGTGTCTCTACATCAGCTATCGCGGCCCCTGTATCCTGTAACGGAGCACACTAAGAACGCCTAGTCATGATCTATGCACAAACTTACCAGAATTTCATGATTTTCGTTTTTTTTTTTTTTTTATTTTGTTAGTCTTTTTGAGAGAGGGTCTCCCTTAGTCGTCAGCTGTCCTGGAGCTCACGTCTGTAGACCAGGCTGGCCCTTGAACTCCAAAGATCCTCCATGGCCTCTGCCTCGCCCTGAGTGCTAGGGATTAAGAGGCTAGCGCCCCAGAGACGCCCAGACTTTTTTAGTTTGAGGGTAACTGGCTACCGGAAGATGCTATGTAATCCACAGGTTCTTGTTTGAATGTCTGTGTAACTGGCGCAGTCTACTTCCTTGGAGCACAGTGGGATAAAGCAGTTACGTAGTTCCATACTGTGCAATAGTTGAAGTAGGGCCTATCCAATGCTCGCCATTCTCTGGCCAGACTGAGGATTGAGTAGACAGGCAGCTGGGAGGCAGCTGCAAATGACGGGGTCACAGGGAGCATCTAGACTGAATCTGAGAACGCCAGCTCATTCATTCATGTCAGTTATCCAGAGGATGTAGTGTGGGTGTAAGAAGAGAAAGGAATCAGTATCTAAGCCTCTAATTTATCTTTTTGGTGGTACTGAGGAGCTCACACTGCGCCCACCAACCGACATCTACATACCCTTGTTGATTTTCGAGGACAGGCTGCAATAACTAACACCTTTTTAAGATAGTCCTTAGCCAGGGCTGGAGAGATGGGCTTCGTGGTATTAAGAAGCCCGACATGTTTTTGCAGAGGACCCGGTGAATTCGATTCCCGCAGCACTACACATGGCGGGTCAGGAATGTCTTTTTATTAAAAACAGAGCGTGATGGCGGCACGCCCTTTGGTGGATCGCAGAACTCAGAGCAGAGCTGGCAGATCTCTGGAGTTAAGGCCAGCCTGTCTTAACGATTGTAGGTTCCAGAGGCCAGCTGGAGCTACAGGTAAGACCCTGTTCTCAAAAAAATAAAGCAAAAACACACACAAACAGAAACAATTCCTTTCCCTAGGGTAGGGCAAATAGCAACAAAGTTTTTCTTGTGGGTGTGTGAAAGATGCTCTCAGTGAGCGGTATATGAAGAAATATAACCTGTATCCCAAGCCAGCCTGGAGGCCAGGAGGTATGCTCAGAGTTCAGGAATGGGTGCTATGTGATCTGCTGGTGCAATGCCCCTTGATAAGTTTCCAACGCACTTAGGAGGCAAGATAGCGGCAGATCCTATTGGTAGACTGTGCAGCACAGACCTAGTCTACAGTAATAGATTCTAGTCAGTCGAGGGCTGGAGTCCCATGTTGAAAAAAGTTTCATAGGGGCTGGAGAGAAAGCCCTAGCGTGATTTAGAGAGCACCGCTGCTACTTGCAGAGGGACCCGGAGGTTCGTCCACTAGCACCCACTAAGGCGGCTATACGTCTATAACTACGCAAATTCCATGGGAGAAACTCCAGTTCCATGGGAATCGAGACCCTCTTCTGAGCCATCCGTGGCTATGGCACGTACACAGGTGCATACAGACCTGCCGATGCAGACATAACATATTCTACCATAGCAAAAAAAAAGGTTCGAGGCATATCATAAACAGAAACAAGGAGCTGGAGAGATGTCTCAGTGGTTAATAGCATTTGCTGTTCTTGCAGCAGACCCTGGTTTTTTTCCCAGCACCCATGTTGGTTGTTGGTTGGCTCACAACTGCTTGGAAATCCAGTTTCCAGGGGATCTGAATGCCTTCTTCTGAACTGTTTCCAGGGCATTGCATGACACAGAGGTGCAACTTAAGTATCAAATACAGGCAACATAATACATAAGAGTGGGGTATATAGCTCAGTTCACAAATATAGGTGTTTGCTTGTAGTGGATGCCTGAAATTCTTGGGTTAGATCCCAGGCCATTTGTATAAGACTGAGCTGTGTGGTGTTCAATACACTCACATACGAATGAAGATTCCATTTCTTTAGCAAGCATACAGCAAAATTCGCTGCCGGTCAGGCTCACAGGAATTGGGTATGTTCATTGATACGGCATTTGAATCGGAGTTGAGTGCTAGGTGTTAAATATTCACCCAAAATAACTTTTTTTTCTTCTTAAATATCTGTGTTTCTCAACTGTTTAACAACTGTCCCCACTTGCTGGCTTCCCCCTCCACGGACTAACACATTTGATTTTAAGGGTGTTATATCCCGCCTGAGTAGCAGAAGGAGACAGTGAGAAGGATTTACTAAAGAGTGTATTTCTCATTATAATAGCAATTTCTTTTTTGGTTGATTTTTTGAGACAGAGGGTCTCATGTGACGCCCTGCAAGATTGTCCTGGAAACTCAACTCTGTAAGACCAGGCTTGGCTTGAACTCACGAAAGATCTGCCTGCCTCTGCCTCTCAAGGTGCTAGGATTAGGCGGGTGCACCAGGCCGGTAGAAATGGAGCTGGTAGAGATGGCCTAATCAGTTAGAAGGGTGACTGTTCTTGCAAGGGACCCGGGTTTGATCCCTAGCGAACCCATTTGGCGGCTGAGAACCGTCTGTAACTCCAAGTTCCAGGAAAACTCCATATCCAGGGGAATCCAACACCTCTTCTGACACTTCCGCAGCATTGCACAACGTGGGGTGCACCAAATCTACATTCAGACAGTAACATTCATACACATAGAAATAAATTAAATAATAAATATAAATAAGGAAATAAATAAATTTACAAAAATTAAAAGAATTGTTTTTAATATATATTTTATTATTAATTTTTATTATTTTGTCTTTTTTAGACATGGTCTCCGTTGCAGCCCCAGGCTGTCTGGCACTCTCTAATAATGTAGACCCAGGCCAGCCTGGAACTGACAGAGATCTGCCTGCCTCTCCCATTCTGCAGTGTAGGAATAAAGACGCGTGCAGCCAGCATTTTTGTTTTTTTTTAAAGATTTAATTTTTTTTTTTTTAGCTGGGTGTGGTGGCCCTTTAATCCTAGTACTTGGAGGCAAAGGCAGGTGGTATCTCTGTGAGGTCAAGGGCACCCTGGTCTACAAAGTGAAACCCAGGCCAGAGCGATGGGGAGCTAAAGGGCACCTGGGATTCCAAAAGTCAAAAAGGAGATGTAGAACGAAAAGAGAAGTTTATTTTAAGCTTGGAAGCATGGTGGACATGCTTTAGATCCTGCATCGAAAGGAGAGGATCGGTATGAGGCAAGCCTTGTCTATACAGGAAAACTGCAGGCCAGCTAGGGGCATACACTATAAGGGAGACCTATGTCAAAAAGACAATGGAAAAGAAGAAGATTTTGTATGGGGCTTACGGGATAGTGGTACAATCACCTTATAATCAAGTACTTGGGATGACAGGGGGAGTGGGTGTCTTGTGAGTTTCAAATGGCTAAGATCTTGGTCTAAAAGTACTAGGCACCAGTGCTTAACATTAGGTGAGAGCCTATCTCCTTCTCCACACCTAAAAAAGATTTCAACTATTGGTGTGTGTCTTGTGCTTTTGTGAGTGCAGGTGCCCCTTGGAGGTAGAGAGGACATGGTGATCCCCAGAGCTGTATTTAGATAAGTGGTTGTAACTGCCTGGAGTGGTGGGTTGCTAGAAACCAAACTTTGAGTCTTGCAAGAGCAGTGTCGTATCATTCAAGAGCTCCTAGAGCCATCTATTATCCTTCCAGGCCACTAGGAATTCATGACTATATTCCTTCAACTGTGGTTACACTATCGGCCTTATTTTGCCTTTTCCATTTATCGTCAAAGGGATTCAAAAAGCCACTTCTGGCTCTTTAGTGGGTTGTCAAGATGGGGTCTCATGGTAGCACCGCAGCCTGCACTCATTTGCCTTGTTGCCTAAGATGAAGAATGTAGCCCACCCCTCTTCCTAGTTATGGGGGAGCAGGTGTTGTACCATCAGGCTCGTGATTTTTATGTTCTTGGCCATATACTAGGATTGTTTCTTTGGCCTTCTTTTATTTTTTCCGAGGCTAGGAAGCTTAAACTCTAGGTTAATCAAGATTTGTTTTTTATATTTTTTTGGTCTTTTCGAGAACGGGGCTCCTCGCCTGTGCCAGCTGGCCTAGAACTCCATCTGTAGACCGGGCTGGCCCTTGAACTCACAGTCCCTGCCTCTGCTCCCAAGTGCTAAGATTAAGCATGCCACCACCACGCCGGAATCCAAATTTTATCTAATCTATACCTGCACTAAAGCAACTAAATGTGGTTGGACCAAAGTACAAGAGCTGCCAGGCCTGGGGACATTTGACGGTAACCCCATCACTTAGCAGGCAGGCTGAAAGAGGAAATCAGAGTTTGAGGCCAGTGTTGGCTACATGTGAGGAATTATATCTGCACAAAACAAAACAGAAGAAAGGAAGGTTGCCCCAGGGATTTGGGTTGATTTAGACATTCATGACCGCATCTAAAGGGGGTCCAGCTACCGTCACACGCTGTGCAGGCCGATGCATGTGTTCTTCTACTATGTTCAGGCTCTTCCAGGTGATCTTTCTAGTGACAGGGTCTTAGCTAGTTAGAACTTGAGATCTTAGGGGCTTTGTTGGCTGGGCGTGGTGCCGCACTCGGAAGCAGAGGCAGGTGGATCTCTGTGAGTTTGAACCAACCTAGTCTACATAGCAACTTACAGGGCCGGCTTGGGTGCTAAAGGGGACGCTGTCCTTGAAAAGACCAAAAAGGAAAAAAAAAAAAAGAAAGAGCTTTGGTGAGAACTGAGTGGCGCATTCTAGTGCTTAGCACAGGTCTAGACACAGAGAGAAATGTTTCAGAGAGGATGTTCACCATCAATACTACCACCATCTTCCAGAGTAGGGTTCTACCTAACTTTCTCCTTTGATTGAGGGCCATCATGAAATAATTATCTTCAATTTATATAGGAGTAAACAGAGGCTTAGAAAAGATCAGTAACTTTTCTAAAGTCACATGGACTAGGAGTAAAGTTGGAGCTTGTCCTCCAGAGCCTGAGCCCTTGGCCTGTTGCAGTCGTCTGCTTTATGGCTCCCATTGGCATGAAACTTCTGATTCCAGGCTTAAAGATGGTCTAAAGGACTGGGGGGCTGGAGAAGTGGCCTAAGCGGTTACAGAGCGCCAACCCTCTTACATGAGGGCCTTGGAGGGTTCCGGATCCCCAGCACGCCACATGGGGGCCGGGAAAACCGTTCACATGAACTCAGTTCCAGGAGAACTAAATTTCCAGGGGAGTCCGACAACCCTCTTCTGACCTCCGGCGGGCAGGTGGCCGCACAAGGTGGCACAAACCTAGCCATGCAGACTAGTCATCGTACCATCACATGCGATAAATAAAATATAAAAAAAAAAAAAAAGATGCTAAGATTTGGTAAGCTGCATTTAAGACCAACAGGCGGGCGATGGGTGGGCTCACCTTTAGAATCTGCACTTGGGAAGACAGCAGGTGGCAGGCAGATCTTTGTGAGTTCAGGCAGGCGGCTAGGTCTGAGTGGAGTTTCCAGTAACAGGCTACAGGGAAACCCTGTCTCGAAAAGGACCAAAAAAGATAATGAAAATAAATAAAGAGCCAAACAACAAAGAAACAACAAACTCCCCACCCAATGCTGTCTCCACGTCTTACCCAAGAGAAAACATGGAAACGGGGCTTTAATACGACCCCTCAAACCTGGACTAGCATTCCCCAGCACCTGCCCCAGCTCTCCACCTCTGTCTCCCTTGTGAATCACTGCACATGATCAGAGATTCCTTCATTCTCTGAATGCTTCCAGTATCAAGCTTGTCCCACACTGCTTCACGTTTCATCACAAAGACTGTCCCATCCCACCTCGGTGTCTCATAAAGAGCAGCTAGGAGCTCAGTGGATGACCTCACCGAACAAAGCAAAGAGAAACACTGTGTTAGAAGTTGAAAACTATGAAGTTTCTGTCAGAGAGCAGCACGGGGCGGGGTGGGCTGTTTGCCATCTGCGGCAGCAGACCGTTACTGTGCAGCAGAAGCTTTAGCTTGATAGGACGACGCGGAGTTAGTAGTTATTGTATCACCCTGATGACTTAAAGGGTGGAGGGGCTGGAGAGATGGCCGTAGCGGGATTTAAGAGGCGCCGACCGCTCTTGACAGAGGACGGGTTCGATCCCCAGCACGCGCATGGAGGCCGAGGAGCTGCTTAAGGTGACATCGAACGGGACTTCAGTTTGCGCCCATCCATTCCAGGAGAACTCCAGCTCCAGGGAATCCGAATACCCTCTTCTGACCTCCGCGGCATTGCACCGACAAGGGTGCACAGACCTGCATGCGACAGTACATTGATACACTACAGAAAATAAATAAAAAAAAAAACTAAAAAAAAAAAAAGGGTTGGAGCTGGGTGTGGTGGCACACGCCATTTAATCTCAGTACTAAGGAGCAGATGCAGGCGATCAAGACTCTGTGGAGTTAAGGTTCAGCCTGGTCTAAGATGAGCTCAGGCCAGCTGGACTAGGGAAGACCCTGTGCTCAAGTACCAAAAGAAATAAGAAAAGTTTGGATTAAATTAGGCTGGGGTATCTTTTGGAGCATTGGTTGATGCCTGGGCAAACCTTGTCTCATGGAGAGGTTTATATGACGGAAGAAGGCTTAATTCTGTTATCTCTTGGGACGGCTCAATACTACCTGGTTTATGTCTGAGGAGAACCTGCTCTCTCAGGAAAGGCAATTTATGGTCAGGATAGAATTGCCATCTGTGGTCATAGTTCACTGAATTACTACATTCTGGCCACTTTAATATTTCTGTAAATATTCACCTGTTGGAATATGAGTATCAGGAGGTAAAAGCAGAGGCTCTGTGTCTTTAGTGCTTGGATGCGTAGATAAAGAAAAAAAAAAAGCAAGGGAAAAAATCCCATAGGGCCCCCTGGTTCTTTTGTTCAAAGGTGTGTATCTTCTGGATCCTGTGGCAGCAAACTGGCGACTGGGTTTTTCAGCCACTAAGCAGCAAGCGTGGCCTAGTCAAGGGGTGGAGACTCTGCACAGGGACTTTTGTGGCAAGATAAGAAAAGGCTGAACAGTTCTATGTCCTTGTTCTTGTTCCATTGCCTGGAGTTTAAAAAATGTTTGACTCGTTTGATACAAACTTGGTCTCGCAAGTCTAATATCCACAGGATGAAATTAAAGCTCTATTGTTGAAGCTGGGTCACCCTAAGTTCGTAAGTGTTCATTTCATTCTGTTAACTACACATAAGGTTTGTTTGCATGTTTCATAATAACGGCTCACTGACTGTCCCAATGTTGCACATCATAGGAGTCCTCAACCTAGGGCAAGGCTGAATTGTTTAAGACAGAAATGGGTACAAATGTAGTGGGGTAAGGGCTTGGTCCTGGACTTAAGATGGGCACAGACCTGGGTCTAAAGTTAGGCTTTTCTCTTCTTGGTCATAAGAATTTGAAAAATATACCTAACATTTCTAGAAATTACTTTTCCCATATATAAAATGAAGATATCAACCTCAATGGGTTGTGAGATGTAAGGGAAAAAGGAAAACTAAGTGAATAAAAAAAAGTGAGGGGCTTGGAGAGATGGGACATCAGCAGTTAAGGAGCCACTGGCCTGCTCCTGTTGCAGATGATCTATTGGGGTTCGATGTCTCAGCCCCACATTAGGATAACAACTGTCGTATAACTCCAGTACAAGGGATCTGATTGCCTTTTTGGGTTGAGGCCTCCGTGGGCATTATGGCATACATGGGTTGCACTTGACCATTGACCACAGGAGAGCACTATACCATAAATAAAATAAGATAAAAGTAATTTAAAAAAGTTTTATAGTACAGGGGCCTAAACATAAGGCCTTGCTGTTAATTGTAATAAGATCCAACAATGCTGGGTGTTGGTGAGTTTACTGCCTGGTTAATCCCAGATCTGGGGAGGCTAAGGATCCAAGAGCTAAAGGCCAATCTGGGATATCATTGTGTTGTTCAAAAACCAAGCCTGTGGTGTGGTGGCACATGCCATTTAATCCCAGCAAACTCTGGAGACAGAGGCAGGGTTGTGGTTGGGGTGGTTTACTTTGTGTTCTAGGCCAGCCTGGACAATTTATGGAGACCGTGTCTCAAAGAGGCATAAAATAAATAAGAAAAAAAAAAACTAAAAGTCCAAAAGATCAAGCCAAACAAAAAGACCCCAACAATGTAAAATGTATCCTGCTTTCAAAGTCTTATGTGCATGTTAGATAATAAAATATGGCACTACACACAGGAGCTATCTTAAGTATGACAAAAGAAGGATCTCTGTTCCTAGGATCATGACAAGGGACCCAGACAACGCATGGCCGTCTACGGTGGCAATTTGTGCCTCCCTGCTCATAACCCCTTTGCCTTGGGTCTGTAGACCTACCTTTCTTGCCATTGTTAGAGGGTGTAGACTTCCCGCTGTCTGAGTTCAGCTCGAACACTCGTAAGTCGGGCACCTCCTCCCTCAAAGCCTCAACTCGGCTTTGGGAGGTCCTGGGCGCTGCTGAGGCCGCTGGGGGGCGGCCCTGCGGATTTTGAGATGGCGGGGTTTGGGAGGGGCTGGTGGTGGGTCCAGTCTCTCCGTCCATCTCAGGCAGGCCTCCTGTTCCTCCAAAAGATGGCCTGCCGCAGCTTATATTTTGGAAAGGCAGATCTTTGGGCAGGCAACTGGGCACTCAAGAGTGAAGGTGGCAGTGGTTAGTGGGATCTGTGGTGAGAGGAGATGCTCTCAGGCTGACCTGATGGAGTCACTTCTTCTCCAGGGGGTTCCGTTGCAGTTTGGACACAAGGAGTCTGGGGGCCAGGTCCACGTTCAAGGGATGTAGAAGTTTTGGTCTCTTTTGGAAGCTTTGCTTCTTTTGGAGATGGTGAAATGCCCTCGAGCTCTTCTGAAGTGAGAGAAAGGTGGGGAGACAAGAGGTGGCATAGCCCAGCAGGCCCAAGACCACCTTGGGACCACCTCGGAACCTGCATGTCCCACCAGGTTAGCGCTGCATCCCTCCAGTCAGTCATGATCCTTTGGCAGGCAGACACTCTCTCCTAGTCTCCTAGCGCATCTTACNTTTTTTGGTCTTTTCGAGACAGGGTCTCCTTGCAGTCCCAGCTGTCCTGGAACTCACTCTGTAGACCAGGCTGGCCTTGAACTCACAAAGATCCACCTGCCTCTGCCTCCCAAGTGCTAGGATTAAAGGCATGCACCACCACGCCCTGCTACCATGTTGGTTTTAAGGATGGAACTCAGATTGTCAGGCTTGAGAGCGAGAGACTTTACCCACTGAGCCATCTCAACAGCCCCAGTCCAAATTTTTATTTACAAAAACAAAAGGATGGACTTGATCCATGGGCCATAGAGTTGTCCAACTACTGGCTTAGAGAAGGGTCTATTGACTATTTATTGGGTATCAAGTCAATGTTCTAGGCACTAGAACTGTATAAGAAAAATAAATTCAAATCTTCCTGTCACCGAGGAGCTCATGTTACCGTCTCTCTACTACTAAACAGTAAGTTTGATTATGCGTTAGAAAACGGTAGTGGAAACCAACATGAGCAGAGTGAGTGGGCGAGGCTGCAGCTTAGCGAAGTGACCCAGGAAGCCTTGGATTTGATCCCTGGCACTGTGTGATCCAAGCAGAATGGCGTGCACCTGGAACCCTGTCCCTGCGGAAGTGGAGGTGGGAAGAACAGAAATTCAAGGTCATCTTTAACTTTATGAGTTTGAGGCCAGCCTGGAATAGATGTTTCAAAATATTGTAAACAGGGGCTGGAGAGATGGCTTAGTGGTTAAGAGCACTGACTGCTCTTGCAGAGGACCCGAATTCAGGTTGGGTGCTCACAGTCACCTGTAGCTCCAGCTCTGGGAGATCTGACATCTTCCTCTGGCCTCCATGGGTACCTGCACGTGCATGTAAATAACCCTTACACACATTTACATAATTTAACATAATAAAAAAAAATCTTGTAAAAATTATTTTAAAAATTGGGCTGAAGTGATGGGTCAGCTGTTAAGAGCACTGGCTGCTATTACAGAAGACTCTGGTTCAATTCCCAGCACCCACATGGTGGCTAACAACAGTATATAACTCCAGTTCCAGGAGAATCTGACACTTCCTTCTGACCTCCATAGGCATTGCTTGACATGGGTGCACGTATATGCATGTAGGCAATACACTCGTACACACACACAGAAAAATTTTTAATTATAAATAACTAGCCATGGTGGTCTAGACGTGGTGGTGCATGCCTTTAATCCTAGCATTCAGGAGTCAGAGGCAGGCAAATCACTGAGTTCAAAGCCAGCTTGGTCTACAGAGTGAGTTCCAGGCCAGCTGGGGCTATAGGGAGACCCTGTCTCAAAGACATATATAATGGGCTTGTCAGCCAGGTGGTGGCTTAGACCTGTGGTCTCAGGACTTGAGAGGCTGAGACAAGAAAATCATGAATTTGAGGCCAGCCTAAACTACATAATACTCTTTTTTTTTTTGTCTTTTTGAGACAGGGTCTCCCTGTAGCTCCAGCTGTCCTGGAACTC
>VZQC01013158.1:0-13400 GCA_009823505.1 Rhizomys pruinosus | reverse complement strand
AGAGAGAGAGAGAGAGAGAGAGAGAGAGAGAGAGAGAGAGAGAACAACTGGAGGCCAGCAAGGCTTGTTGAACTCTCTAATGCCGCCTCCAGTGATGTACTTCCTCCAGCATGGCCACACCTTCAAAGATCTCCCAAAACAGCACCCCCAGCTGGGGACAAAATGTAGTACTTGAAGCCTATGGGGGACACTCTCATTCAAACCACCACAGGTGAGTAATGTTTTCTCTTACATACTATGTTTTTGTTAGTTTGCCCTTCAAAACATATCCAGAAACAAACATTTCACACCTCCACACCAGACAGCATCCTGGGCTAAATCATCATTATCATTCACTTGTATCATTCCATGTATCTTCTAACTGGTTTCTCCCAAGTCATTCCTTTATTGCTAGAGATTATTCTTTACACTTCCAAGTTATCTTTAAATTGAAGGTAAAGTTATCTCATCCTTATTCTCAAAACTTCACAGTAATTGTCCAGGCCACTCTAGGTAAAGATCAATCAAAGTTACAACAAAGTAGCCCAGCAAGCCCTCCCCAGATGCTTCTCCCCTGAGCTATAGTCACTATGTTCTTCATCTTCATGTGCATCTACCCTGGTACCCACCTTGCTATGCCTGGAAAATACCAATCATGGTTCTGGCTCAGGGATCTTGCACTTGTTACCTCTTTCTGTTGGGTTTCTGGTCAAAATGTTGATTTATGGGCCCAGGGTGATGTCTCAATTGCTAAAATGCATGCTGCACAAGCATGAAGGAGTGTTTGCTTCTCCAGCACCCAGATAAAGCCAGGCACAGCAGTGCGTGTCTGTAACCTCAGTGCTGGGAGGTGGGACAAGAGCTGGTGGAGCTGGTGCTTGCTGGCCAGTGAGTCTAGTCAGTCAGTGAGCTCCAGGTCCAAAGAGAGGCCCTGTCTCAAAAGTCAGATAAAGAGTGACTAAGGAAGACACCTGATGTCAACTTCACACACGCATGGACATGTACACATGCAGAAAGATCACTTTATCAGAGAAGTCTGCCATGCCACCAGGTTGCACTGGTTTCTCCAAGTCATTCCTCTATCGCTAGGGATTACTCTTTACACTTCCAAGTTGTCTATAAATTGAAGGTAAAGTTATCTCATCCTTCTTCTCAAAACTTCACAGTAATTGTCCAGGCCACTCTAGGTAAAGATCAATCAAAGTTACAACAAAGTAGCCCAGCAAGCCCTCCCCAGATGCTTCTCCCCTGAGCTATAGTCACTGCGTTCTTCATCTTCATGTCTCTTCACCGTATTTTACTCCCATTACATCCCAGCTGAATGTTTTTCAGAATATTTCACAAAACACATATGTATATAGTTTATATTCTGAGTATCTAGAAATTAGGAAGGCAAATCTATTTTTTCTTTGATTACTTTATCTCCAATATCTAGAACACTTTTTAAAAAATCTTTTCAAGACAGGGTCTCCCTGTATCCCCAGCTGTCCTGGAACTCACTCTGTAGACCAGGCTGTCCTTGAACTCACAAAGATACACCTGCCTCTGCCTCCTGAGTGCTAGGATTAAAGGTGTGTGCCACCACACCTGGCATGGACTGGGGCCCTGGATAGGACTAAGAGCAGGAGGAAGCCTAGTATGCGGCTATTCTCCTCTGCCTCCTGGCTACTATGATGGAAACTGCTCTGTCTGCCATGACCTCCCCCTCCCCCATTAGAGCTGGGAGAAACTTCAGAAACTGTGAGCCAAAACCAGTCTTCCCACCCTTCAGTTGTTTTGCTCAGGTATTTTGTCGTAGGGATGAGAATATAACACAAAAAATGGGTAGCAATGCAGTGGGGTTGTTATGGTGACTACTCAGTCATGTGGCTCAGAAGTCTTTAGTCTGAAAAAGGAATGTGGAAGAAGTTCAAAACATGGGCAACTGAAGCCTTCAATGCTATACGAAGAATTGAACAAGCAGTTCTGGTGAGCACATAAGGTTAGAATAGTAACAGGAATGCTAAAAGTGAAGACTATGCTCATGAGGTTCCAGAAGGAGATAAATCCCATGTCAGGAACTGGACTAGAGGTCATTTGTGTGACATTGTCCCAAATAGCTGTGTACATACATTTGGTCCATGCCCTAAGACTTGTAGAAGATTGAGTTTAAAGGCAACAGACTAATTTGTGGAGAAAAATTTAAGGCAGCCCAGTATTCAGATGGGTCATGGTTACTGCTGGCTATTTTTAGCCAAGTTTACAGTGAGAACTGTGAGCAAAACACAGAATAAAGAGGCTTTGAAGTTTTGCAGTTTGCCCCAAAAGGAGTGCATATAAAGTTTGGGCCAACATCTGATACAGAGATTTGGCCCATTGAAAATGAGCCAGGTACTTTGCAGTAGTATAATAGAAAGGAGCTACAGGGATACCCTGTCTCAAGAGAGACAAAAAAAAATAGAAAGATGTTTTGAAGACATCTTAAGAATTGTCTAAAATCAGACAGCAGCTACGTAAGAATTAAGGTCGACAATTGACAAATGGGACCTCATTAAACTCAAAAGCTTCTGTACATCAAAAGAAACAATCAAGGAAGTGAAGAGAAATCCCACAGAGTGGGAGGAAACCTTCACTGCAGATACATCTGACAAAGCATTGATTTCCAGAATATATAAACTACTCAAAAAACAATGAAGAAGCCAAGGCAGGGAGTGTAAAGCACATTGGTCATTTCAAAGTTTAAACCATAGGATTAAACTAGGGAGGACATCCTTACCAGAGGAGGTGTGACTGGTCACTGAAAATCAGTTTGATGGTGTAGGTCATTCCTGGTGTTGGTGTGGTCTTCCGGAGTCTAGTGTAGGAGCTCAGGACAAAGAAGTGGCCTCCCATAGGTTCCATTTAATGTCACAATGATTCTACACATCAGCTTGAGTTCATGAATTCCAAACAACTTCTCAACTGCCAGGGTTTTGTTTTGTTATTGGTGGGGTTTTTTTTGGTGGCTTTTTTTTGTTTGTTTGTTTTGGTTTGGTTTGTTTCTTGAGACACGGCTTCCACAAGAAAACTCAAGCTAGACTGGAAACTTGCTTACAATAGACTAGGCTGGCCCCCATCTCATACAGATCTGCCCCTGCCCTCTTCCTCCTCAGGGTTAAGATCAAAGGTACATGCCACCTGTAAGATACCTCTCGTCGCGTATCAAATGCTGGTCCACATTTTGCTAATTTTATAACATTTTTGTCTTGGCTTCAAACAAGCTGTGAAATGACAATTAAATTCAGTTTCTTGTATTTTTCCCTGGAAGGAATTAAGCAAGCTGCTCATGCATGGTTATAGGAAGTTTATTAGGACATCGATAAAAATTCTGTCAGTGAAGGATAGGTAGTTAAAATGAGAAAATTCATAAGACAAAATAAAAAATAAAAAAAAAAAAAAAAAAAAAAAATAATTAAAAAATATAATGCTTTCAATAACTATGATAAATCATATTTTCAGTCTCTTTTGCATTTAAGATAAAATAAAATCCTACCACTTCAAATGTCACAAGAAGTTTTATATCATCAGTATTTATGAAGCAATAGTTTACATGGGCATAGATCCATTACGAAAAGTGTATGATGCCTGTGACCTCTCTGGGACTAAACGAGGGTAATGCCTCAGAAAGTTAAGTTTTGGTAAGCCTTGTGCACGTGATCCAAGATGAATGATCATAACCCCTGAAATTTGTCAGTATTTTACATTTTCTTGATCCGTTGCTTTTAAGTTGTCCTTCTGTGTTTCCATTAAAAGCCGAAAATGGGTCCTATAGTTTGCTCCTAATCATGGTTGTATTTTGCTCCTGGTCTTTTTGCAGTATCAGAGTGATGGCTGTTGCTTCTAAGAGAAGGTTAGTATTGGGAGATTTCCACCTCTAGTTCTATGAATTCCTTACTAATAATATTGAGTAAAAGGTTGGGTCAATTAGAATTTTTTTGAAATGTGTTTTATAGAATTCGTTGCATGAAACCATACTAAGGCGATTGGCTTATAAATTTTTAGTTGGGAGGTTTTTTTTTTTTTTATTACATCTTCAGTTCCTTCATGTATTATGGGTCTGTAATTATAAAAAGCTGTCCCGGATCTCGTGGATCTGGTGGGCTGAGGGCTTTCGGTGATTCCAGGATTTTCAGATTGTATCTACTTGATTCTTTCTTCTGGTGGTAGAGTATAGGCCTGGTTTTGAGTAGTTCCTTATGAATAATTTCTGGAATATTTTCCTTTGTCTGTTCTTTGCTTGATATTTCCCTTTCATCTAAACGGATTTTCTTATTGATCTTGTGAGTTGTCTTTCCTTTCCTCTTATCTTTTGTTCTTAACTGGGCTAGAGCGCTTCTTGTTCACTATCTTTTTTTATCTTCTCAAAGAACCAACTTTTGGATTCGATTCCGTTTATTTTTTTGTAATTTTGTTTTTTCAATTTGTTCTATTTCATTGATTCTGCCTCTGCATTTTGTTATTTCTTCTGTTTGTTTGTTTGTGGATTTAGGGTTCATGTTTGTGTGTTGTTCCTTGCTGAGGCAGACTGTGAGTCAACTTTTCTTAAGGTTTTATGGTGTTCCATTTAAAAATGGCTTTATCAAACAATGAAGTCCTGGTTTATAGGTTCTGATTATTCAGCAGTCATGCTTTGTAGAACAAGATAGCACCAAAAAAGCAACTGAGGCGAGTTCAAGTGTTAATTTTAGGCGATTCAGTGTTAGTACTTCGTTCACATTGTGCGGTCTTTCTGGTGTTTTTGAGTTCATGGAATGTGTGCCACTCAGGGTCGTGACAAACTGTCCCCTCTCTCAGGACCTTGCTGTCTTTAAACGTTATTCCATGAGGTTTGTTTTGCTTGTGTTGTATTTATCTATATGTTCATTCAGTTCAGGAAAAATAGGCCTTTTTTCTTTTCCTCTTTTTCTTTATTTTCCTTTATCTTTCTTTCTTTACAGTTTCTTTCTATATCATTCTTCTACTGATGGCCTCGCTATTCATTAATTCAGGAAAGTTGTTGTTTAGTACTACTCATGTGAATTCCTTGTTGATAGTAGCGCTTGCTTATTCTTCTGCGTAGGTACTGATATAATTGGGAGTCTGCATTGTAACCATGGTCTGATATGAATGTTATCGCACCATACTTATTTCAACCTTTTTGTAAATTTTGTTGAGGGTTTTTGTGTACATGTGGGTGCTCCATGGATATGTGGTCGATTTCGGATGACTAAAAATTCTCCACTGAAATACTTGTAACCACATACTATTGGGACTTCCTACATCAAAAAATGATCCATCCATCCATCCATCGAACCAAGTTGGATTCATACATTGACCTGCATGCATGACCCGCACCATGGCTTTCAATTCATACTTAAGGAACCTCAAATAAATACTCATAAAACACCATATAAAGTGGACAATGAAAGAAATCTTGCTAATTGATGCAGAAAAGCCCTTTGAATAAATCCAACATCAACTCTTTCATAGCTTAAAGTCCTAGAGGGAATTGGATTTGAAGGGTCATTCCTATCCATTGTAATCAAAGACATATACAGGAAACACACAGTTCCAACATCATCCTAAATGGAGAAACCACAGAAACATTCCCCTTAAAGGTAGGAATGCAGCAAGGCTGCCCTTCCTTCTGGTTCATAACCCAACTCCCCTCTCTCAATATAGTGCTTGAAACACTTGCTAAGGGCAATAAGGCAAGAAAAAGGGAATTAGGAGTACTAATTGGAAAAGTGGAAAGATCACCAGATATTTCCCTTACTTGTTTTTGATGATGATTGATTGTTTACTCTTAGGGATAGGCTTATAAAAACTCAAAGGGACATGATTAATTTAGCTTCTAGAAATTGAAATGGGAAGAAGATTTACAACAGCTAAAAATGCTGTGGTTTTTTAAGATAGAAAACATTAAACCTCTAGAAAGATTAAAAGTGAGCCAATTCTTTACACCAACAAAGTAACTAAAGAAGGAATACAAAGGAGACCTCTAACTCAACAATAGCCCTCAAGGAAAACAAACCAATATACCTAGGAACAACACCTAGAACCAAAGATTTGCCAAAGATTTCTGTAGCAAAATTTTTTAACCTCTGAAGAAGGAAATTGAACAAGACATCAGAAGATTTGTTTTAAAAGAAACCAATTTCCAAATGCTCATGGATATAGGAAGTTACATTTTAGTAAATTAATGTCCATGTTCTACTTCTAAGACATAATATACTGATTCAACCCAATTCCAATTACATGAAATCCCATGAGTTTCTTCACAGGGTTAGAAAAAAAAAAAAAAAAAAAAAAAAATTCATATGGAAAAACAAAAAGACCCTGAATTTAGCTTCTAAGAATAACACCTAAAAGTTAAAAAGAGCAATACACGGGGATTTTCTATACCAGATTTCAAAACTATACTACAGGGCTATAGTCATATAAAAACAGCTTGGTACTGGCAACAAAAAACAGACCTGTTTGACCAATGAAACAAAATAACTGAAAATTTCCAAACTAAATATGAACACATACAATTTCAGCCATCTCACTTTGAAAAGGGGGCCAAGAAAACACAAGGGAGTTAAAGTTACACCATCTTCAGCATATGGTGTTGTCAAAACTAAGTCACCACTTGTAGAAGAATAAAGTTCACTCCTACGCTCTCATGCTCCTCATCCTAAGTCCAAAAGTCATCTCACAAAGATGGGATGGAAGGGACCCCTCTACCCGTTGAAACCCCACCTAAAATCTCTGCAAGGTGGGGACCCACGAATTAGACAAAAAAAGGTTCTGGTATTGGGTACAGCCCCTACAAAGACATATGAATAGGAAATGAGGATCTTTACGGACCATCAGGCTACAAGTACAACATGTGCAACTTGAAATAAGTATTGAAAAGGACTGCATCAAAGAACTGACTGAAACAGTGAACTTCTGCTCAAAACAGTCAACTTCCCCATGGAGAATATTGAGAAAGACTGAGAAAGAGATGAATAGCATGTTTGGCAGAATGCATGAGCTCTGGAGGGGTGGGGGGGATGGGGGGGACACGGGTCTAGATTTGATAAAAAATATATGTATAAATAAAAGAATAATAAATTAAAAAAAAGAAAAAGAAAAAAACAAACAAGCAAAAAAAGAATTGTCTAGACACCACTTAGCATAGGCTCATTTGAATGAGTTTTAGCTCATTTGAAAGACTGCTTTTGGAAGAGAACTTAAAGCCTTCTGCTCACAATGGACCACCTATCGAGGTGTTTCCTTCACATTAACCCACCCATATATTCAAGACCACTGTATTCATGTTCCAAAGGAGCCCAACTGTGGTTCAGCTGGTAACAGACCACTTGACATCATCCACTTAATGATGTCACAGGGTCATGGAGACATCCAACCAGATTTCAAAGGAAGGCCCATAAGGCTAAGCAATGTCTAAAAACCTGTAGGTAAGTCTTCAGAGAATGAGGGTGAATCAGAAGATGCAATGGAGTCTTCAGGAAGACAGAAATTCCAGGAAAATGGACTATCTGCTGAGAAAAACCACTGGTCCCAAGTGAGGACAGACCAAGAGAGGCAGCAAGGGCATAGCAACGAGGTGCCCAAGCTCTTGGGATTGCACATCTTGTCATGACATGGTCTGGACTCCAGAGATGGATCTATAAGATTTATAAATGTGCCTTGCTGTGAAGTTTGGGCTTGCTTTGGTCTCATCCCTTATTTCTATCCTATATTTCCTTTTTGTGAAATAGGAATTTGATTTGTGTGTCAGAGGAAACTTTGAACTTATACATTTGAATGATGTTGAAGCTATTAAGAATCTTGGAGAGGGAATGGCTGAATTTTGAATTATGATATGCACATGAGCCTTTTAGGGGCCAGGGTGAAATGTTAGGGTTTGAGCAAGTGTGTTTGAGTATTGAGTTGATAAGGAGTCAAATTATGATGGGTGATCTTCACTGACAACTTGTTTGGATTGAGAAGCACTTCAAGTGTCAATGAATCTCTTTCTGTGTGTCTCTAATTTATTTATAGAGAGAGTTAACTAAGGTGGGGAGGGAGGATTCACCCTGAATGTGCGTGGCACCATGCTGCAGGCTGTCAGCCCTTCCGGAATAAAGGCAGAAGAAAGGGAAAGCCAGCCAGCACAGGAAGTCTCCATTTCCTGCCTGTCATGATGTAAGATGCTCCAGAGACCCTACCACAACCTCTCTATCATGGTGGGCTAAAATCTATGAAATCTCTAAAACCATGGGCAAAAATAAATCTTCCTTCCCTGAAGTTGTTTTGTTCAGGTATGTTTGTCATGGCAATAAAATACTAACAGACAATGAGCCTGTTTGTATCAAGCGCAACATAAGGAGAGACATACAAATTTGTCTGTGGGAAGTTTTTATGGACGCAGGGTGTCAGTAAGATTTACAGAAGTTCCATTGGCAAAAGTTAGTCACAAGCCAAAACAAACCAAAGGATACTGGTGCCCAGGAAGAACTTTCTAGGAAACAATATACGTATCACAGATTTTCTTTTCTTTTCTTTTTTTTTGGTCTTTTCAAGACAGGGTCTCCTGTAGTCCCAGCTGTCCTGGAACTCACTCTGTAGACCAGGCTGGCCTTTAACTCACAAAGATCCGCCTGCCTCTGCCTCCCGAGTGCTAGGATTAAAGGTGTGTGCTACCACACCCAGATTCAGATTTTATTTCAATGGAAGGTTTTTGCTTAGAGCCTACAGTCTGTTACCTACTTATAAAAGAGTCCATTTTTTTATTTTTTATTTTTATTTTTATGTGTGTTTTTTCCTGCATTATCTCATAAGATACTGATCATTTGTCTATTGTATTGACTATAATTCCCCCTCTCTCTAATACTTAAACTATTGGCCTTCTGTATCCCCTCCCTAGTGGACACAGGTACTTTGATGTACAGTCTGTTTGTATCTTTCATCGTGGTGTTTCTCCCTATAATTTGGAACCATAGTGATCCATCAATAGTAGGATCTTTGAAGGCTTTGCACTGTGTTTTGTTGAGCTGTGTGTTTGGATTTTGCATCAATTCTACGTAATACTAGTGGGAACATATTCTAGAAACGAGAGGATGATGAAAAGAGGATCAAGCACCTATGTTTTTGCAGCCACTTTTCTTATTCAGTTGATTGCATTCTTTCAAAGGGCAGGTGAGCTGGTATCTGTAGGTCTGTCAGGGACGAAGGGAGGTAGATATGGACAAAGAAATTAGTGAGAGATGGGGAGGCAGAGCTGGTGAGCCAGTAAATTGGGGTTCCTGCTGAAAAGAGCTAATTAGCTTTGATTATTGATTCATGAGTCAGGCACTTCTCACTTATGGCTCAGCAGAGTAAATGGGCTTCAAAAAGGCTGAAGAAGCCAAGGCAGGGAGTGTAAAGCACATTGGTCATTTCAAAGTTTAAACCATAGGATTAAACTAGGGAGGACATCCTTACCAGAGGAGGTGTGACTGGTCACTGAAAATCAGTTTGATGGTGTAGGTCATTCCTGGTGTTGGTGTGGTCTTCCGGAGTCTAGTGTAGGAGCTCAGGACAAAGAAGTGGCCTCCCATAGGTTCCATTTAATGTCACAATGATTCTACACATCAGCTTGAGTTCATGAATTCCAAACAACTTCTCAACTGCCAGGGTTTTGTTTTGTTATTGGTGGGGTTTTTTTTGGTGGCTTTTTTTTGTTTGTTTGTTTTGGTTTGGTTTGTTTTGAGACACGGTCTCCACAGAACTCCAGCTAGACTGGAACTTGCTACATAGACCAGGCTGGCCCCCATCTCATACAGATCTGCCTGCCTCTTCCTCCTCAGGGTTAAGATCAAAGGTACATGCCACCATACCCTGTTAACTGCCACATTTGGTAATAACTTTGTCTTGGCTTCAAACAAGCTGTGAAATGACAATTAAATTCAGTTTCTTGTATTTTTCCCTGGAAGGAATTAAGCAAGCTGCTTAGCAAGGTATCAAAGTTAGGAACATGTAAAAATTCTGTCAGGAGGATGGTAGTATGGAATTTCATAAGACAGTTTTGCTTTTCCAAAAGTCATGAGAAAAATAAATTAAAAAATAAATGTTTCAATAATCCTATATAGAATTCATATTTTCCTTTGCTAAAAGATAAAAAAAATACTTCAAATGCAAAGAAGTTTATAGTTCAGTTATGAGAATGCACTGAAGAATAGAAGTGTAGATGCCTGTGACCTCTCTGGAGCTAACGAGGGTAATTCAGAAGTTAAGTTGGTAGCCTTGATGCACGTGTCCAATGTGATCATTCCTGAAATTTGTCAGATTACTTGATCCTGTAAAAGTTGCTTCTGTGTTCATTAAGGAGATGGGTCTATAGTTCTCCTTTCTGGTTGTATCTTTGCCTGGTTTTGGTATCAGAGTGATGCTGGCTTCAGAGAAGGAATTTGGGAGATTTCCCTCTGCTTGAATCCTTCTGAATAATTTGAGTAATAATGGTTGTAAGTTTTTTTGAAATGTTTTATAGAATTCTGCCATGAAACCATCTGGGCTGGGCTTTTTTTAGTTGGGAGGTTTCTTAGTACATCTTCAATTTCTTCATGTATTATGGGTCTGTTTAAGCTGTCGATCTCTTCTTGGTTGAGGTTTGGTGATTCCCAGGATTTCAGGTATTCATCCATTTCTTCTTGGTAGAGTATAGGTTTTTGAAGTATTCCTGTATGATTTTCTGGATATTTTCCTTGTCTGTTGTGATATTTCCCTTTTCATCACAGATTCTATTGATTTGGAGTTGTTCCTTCTTTCTTTTGCTTAACTGGGCTAGAGGTCTGTCTATCTTGTTTATTCTCTCAAAGAACCAACTTTTGGATTCATTGATTTTTTTGTATTGTTTTCTTTGTTTCTATTTCATTGATTTCTGCTCTGATTTTTGTTATTTCTTCCTGTTTGTTGTGTTTAGGGTTCATTTGTTGTTCTCTCAAGTGTTTTTAGCTTCAGTGTTAGATCGTTCACTTGTGCTCTTTCTGTTTTTCTGATGTTGGCACTCAGGGCTACAAACTTCCCTCTTAGGACTGCTTTTAAAGTATCCCATAGGTTTTGTTGTGTTGTATTATCATTGTCATTCAGTTCCAGGAATGCCTTTCTTTCTCTTTCTTTCTTTCTTTCTTTCTTTCTTTCTTTCTTTCTTCTTTCTTGACCCATTCATTATTCAGGAAAGTGTTGTTTAGTCTCCATGTGTTCTTGTAGATAGTAGGGCTTATCCTGGTGTTGATATTGAGCTTTATTGTACCATGGTCTGATAGAATGAATGAAATTATTTCAATCTTTTTGTATTTGTTGAGGTTTTTTTCTGTGTCCTAATATGTGGTCGATTTCGGATACAAAAATTCTCAAGAAAATACTTGCAAACCACATACAGACCTACATCAAAAAGATCATCTATCCATCATGACCAAGTTGGATTCATACAAGAGATGCAGAGATGGTTCAACATACTAAAATCAATAAATACCATAAAACACATAAATGGACTGAAAGACATCTTAATTGATGCAGAAAAAAGCCTTTGACAAAATCCAGCATCCCTTCATGCTTAAAGTCCTAGAGGGAATTGGATTGAAGGGATCATTCCTCCATGTAATCAAAGCCATATACAGGAAACACACAGTCAACATCATCCTAAATGGAGAAAAGACAGAGACATTCCCCTTAAAGGTAGGAATGCAGCAAGGCTGCCCCCTGTCACCACTCCTCTTCAATATAGTGCTTGAAACACTTGCTAGGGCAATAAGGCAAGAAAAGGAAATTAAAGGAGTACTAATTGGAAAAGTGGAAGTCAAGATATCCCTTTGTTTTTGATGATGATATGATTGTTTACCTAAGGGATGCTAAAAACTCCAACAGAAAACTCCTAGAAATGATGAAGAGTTTCAGTAAAGTGGCAAGATAGAAAATTAACCTAGAAAAATCAGTAGCCATTCTTTACACCAAACAACAAGTAACTGAAGAAGGAATACAAGGAGACCTTCTAACTCACAATAGCCTCAAAAACAACAAAATACCTAGGAACAAACCTAACCAAAGATACCAAAGATCTGTACAAAAAATTTTTTAAACCTCTGAAGAAGGAAATTGAACAAGACATCAGAAGATGTAAAGACCTTCCATGCTCATGGATTGGGAAAATTAACATAGTAAAAATGTCCATTCTACCCAAACTAATAGACAGATTCAACCCAATTCCAATTAAAATCCCCATGAGTTTCTTCACAGGCTTGGAAAAAAAAGTCCTTAATTTCATATGGAAAAACAAAAGACCCTGATTAGCCAAAGTAACCCTTAGCAAAAAGAGCAATATAGGGGGGATCTCTATACCAAATTTCAAACTATACTACAGGGCTATAGTCATAAAAACAGCTTGGTACTGGCACAAAAACAGACCTGTTGACCAATGGAACAAAACTGAAGATCCAAACTTGAACACATACAATTTCAGCCATCTCATATTTGACAAAGGGGCCAAGAAGACACAATGGAGGAAAGACAGCATCTTCAGCAAGTGGTGTTGGCAAAACTGAAATCACCCACTTGTAGCAGAAATAGTTAACTCTCACCTTCTCGCCCTACTACAATAAGTCAAGTCTCCAGAGGATTTAAGAACCTCAACGATTTGAAAACACAAGAACTTGAAGGTGACAGAAGAAAAAGTTGGTAGCAGCTCTTAACACGACATCATAATAGGAAACGACTTTCAAATCAGACAGCAACTCTGTGCACGAAATAAGCTTGGCCCCTCTGACACGAACTGGGACTCATTAAACTCAACAAGTTCTGTATATCAACAAGGAAACTATCAAGGATGTGAAGAGAAACCTCACAGAGGGGGAGGAAGCCTTCACCAAAGATACATCTGACAGAGCAGTGATTTCCAGAATATAGAAAACTATTCAAAAACAAGAAGAAAGAAAAACAACTCAAATGGACCCACTCAAAAGATGGAGTACAAAGACTTTTTTCTTTTTTTTCTTGGCCAGAACAGCAGAGACTTCATAAGTGAGGGATTAGAGATGGTTGAGAAACATCTTCGCAAAAGTTGTTCAACATTGCTAATAACTGCAATGCGCAAATTAAAACCCTTTAAGGATATATCACTCCAAAAAGACTGGCTAGGATCAAGAAAAACATAATTATCACCAAGTGCTGGAGAGGTTGCAGGGAAATGGGAACACTCATACACTCATCCCAGCTGGTGGGAAGGTAAACAGCCATTATGGTAAAAGGCTGTGTGGTGAACCCTGGAAGACTCAACAGAGCTTGTAGGTGACTCAGTCATAAACCACTATGGTATATACCACAAGACTCATCTTTCCACAGAGATACATGTTCAGCCATTTTATTTGCAGCTCTCTTCACAATAGCAAGAGCTGGACCAACCCAAGTACCCCTCAAGC
>VZQC01013154.1:0-28492 GCA_009823505.1 Rhizomys pruinosus | reverse complement strand
GAAAGATGTATGGAGACCGCACTTGCAAGTATACAGATGGTCTCTGGGATGCCAGAGAGTGTTACCAAAGACCACTAAACCAATAAAGCAAATATAGGTCTCCTTGAGTCAAGCAAGGCTCCTCCATCAGTACCAGCTACACCTCACCTGCCTGGAAATACTGTGCAGCAGTGGCAGCCATATGCCTGTATATCCCAGATCTAATTGGCTATTAGCTCTCTTCTTGGAGGAATAACCCATGGCTGATGCCACAAGCTTACATCCTCTAATGGTCAGGAGATGTTATAAGTCACAGTAAGACCCTGACATATTTAACAGAAAAAAATGTAATTCATGGATTAACATACCATCCAAACATCTGTGTCTATACCAAAGTAATCTATCATACCAATTAGTACTGTTTAAATACCTATGTATCTAATTGTTTGTGCTTCATTAGTAGGATCGAAAGTTCATGCCTGGACAAACTGTCAGTCCATGAAAGGAAACAGCCAGAATTGACCAGAGACCAAGACAACTGCTCCAGAGAAAGTAGACTGTTTTGCTTCTCATCCACCTGTGCCCCTTTTCTAAGCCTAGGAAACAATCTGCAGAAGAGGGGGCACAGTAGAAAGTAAGGGCTGCGATTGGGGTGAACTGTGAAACTACAACAGTATAGACTGGACACTCATTTGATCAACTTGAGTGAACATACAAGCCCCCCCTGCTGGATGTTGGGACCCATGAGCTATGTGTGTTTGGGCACAACTGCTTGCAAATTGGTTTTACATGAAGGATGCTTATACTCATAAATTATCACTTATTGTTAAAAAAATAAAAAAAACAGATAGATGCAGGAAAGTTATGGTAGAATGCAAGATCTAGGATGGGCTGTGGTGGAGTGGGGGGAAGGGAAAGGGATATCTGCCTGAACTGAATTGGAAAATGATGTATGAAATCCAGAAAGCATCAATAAAAAATGAAAATTAAAAAATAAAAATTAACAATGAACCATTGATCTACTTTTTTCTGAATAAACAAAAAACAATTCAAAGTATTGGAGTTCAGTGCAAAGAATTCCAAGCGACCAATACCTATAGAAGCTGAAAATCTTTCCACTGTTAAAAAATTACTGATTTTTCCTCAAATTTTCTCCTTCAACATGCTATAAAGCAATGAAAATTGTGATATTTTGGTCAAAAATAAATAATTTTCTTGTTTTCAGTTTTTGCTTTAAGAGAAAATTTTCTAGTAGAAACGAAGCAAAATAAATTACAAATATATGTGATTTAGTCTCAGAAAGTAACAAATCTCTTTCAAGGTTCTTCCCTTAAAAGTTTCCAGTATAGGACAAAGATGGCAAAAGTGTTAAAAAGAAAAAAAAAATTCAAAGGTCTATTCAGTACCACTTTTATTATGTGATAATTTTATGTCTTTTTAAATTTTTCTTTGAATATTTCATGCATTTTTGTCATATCCAGGGTATTGTGGTGACACATTTCAGCTATACCTGAACAAAATGCTTTCTCTAGTTAGGTGTCAGATCAGTTTAGTCAATATCTGCCATGGATAAAGAGATGGTTTCTTCTTGAACGATGGCTGGATAACTGTTTTTTAGCGTGAATTCACATGTCATAATGTAGTAGACATCTACAGGGTGAAAGGAAAGTCCATGAAGAATTAGGAATGGAGACATGTCTCCATAATTACCAAAACTGAGCAGGAGAGAGAGAGGTGAAATAACTTGAAGGAAGTCAAGGTCATCATCTGGTGCAGCACTTTTCAAATATAAAGTCGCAAGACCCTCCTACATTCTAAAAGATGATTGAGGGCCACACACTCACCATTTTCCTCATGAGTAATTCATCTGTGGATACTTACCATTATGAAACTAAAGTCTGACAAAAGTTATCAGATGTAAGAATGTGTAAGTGCAGGCTCTAGTAAGAGAGAAAAAATGGCTCAATTGAACCTCGTACCATTTCTATAATAATCACTGTTCTTTTGAGAGCATGTAAGAGTGAACATAGCAAATGACAACCTAATATTATGAAAGTAGTGTTTCTCTTATGCTCACCCCAGGAAGAAGGATTCCCACCAGTCTGTGAGCCACTGGTTCTGTTCTGAGGTTTACAGAAGCATGAAGTATTTCTAGGAGGCTAAATAAAATTGTTTAATGTTAAAAAATCATTAAACTGTTCTCTTTATCAAATGCCTTTCTCTTTACTGAAAATTTATGTTCAGCATGTAGTGGGGAAGTAAAAGCAGAACCATATCAGAGGATCCTCACTCTTTTGTATGTATATTTTATTGATATTTGTGCATTTCAACAATAAATCTTAATCATATTTAGACTCCTCCCCTGTTCCATATGTCTCATGATTCTTCGTTATAGAGCTTCCACTGTAGATATGTCATTTAGGACTGGACATGTCTTTGACATATATTCTCCATGTATGACTAGCTATGGAAATCTGTTGTAATCTCCATCTGCTGCAAAAAGAAGCTTCTTTGATGAATAGTATATGGTATACTTGTCTGTAAATATAAGGTTCAATGCTTAGCATACAGTAAGAAATTACATTTGTATAGGGATGTGACAGTTGTAGGATTTTTCTCTAGGCTCTGTGATGTCTCTCACCTTGTGTATTTGGCTAGCTTTACAGTGCTATGCATGATTTTCCTCCCATTGAGCAGGCTTCAAGTCTAAGTAGAAACATGTTGATCACTCCTAAGATAAAATAGCCACTTCTGCACTTATATTTTCCTGAGCTGGTCATTTTTGTAGTTATTAGCAAGGAAAAAATAGATGTACTTTAGCTGAGAAGGGAGAAGAGGGGTAGATAGAGGGAGATTTTCCTTCCTAAACCCCTACTGACCTAGAATAGCATATAGGACCAAAGACAGATTTTTATCAATATAATCCCATATATGCTGCTTCATTTGTGAGTAGTACTTTCTGTGTAAATGTGAAATAGGTGGGGGTAATTCCCAAAAGAAGTGAAAAGTTAAAGTGTTCAAGTTAAGTACAAAGGTTAAGTGTTTCTATGGGAACCAGGTTCAGTCTGAGATATCTGATTGTTGTCCATTTATTAACTCCTGCTTAAGTACATTATAAAAGGGGGAAAAAGACTAACAAATGCATGATTACCTATAACTAGGCTTTCATTAAATGTGTGACATAATACATGATAGATTAAAATATTTGACGTTTTGCTTGTAAAGTGAAAGAAATATATCAAGTCATCTAGGGCTCAGCATTTTTCCTGGGGATATGCAACTTTCAGTGCCAAACCTGGGGCAAACTCAGGAAAAATGTGGTGAGTGATATGGTACACAATCTTCTAAGATGATTTTTTAAGACACTGATGTACATTCCCAAATGATTGCTACCCTGTTATTTTTTGCAAGGACTTCAAATGAGATATCAAACTTCTCATGTAATGCCAGCTAATTAGAGTTAACTGTGATGGCCATTGTATTTGGTGGGTGTGATCTAAGTGTATCAGATTTGAAAACTCATCTAAGCTAATCTTGAAAAGAAAGATTCTCCTGTTGAATTTGAAGTAAGCTATCTTGACTTCCATTGTCACAAATAATTAGACCCTTCCAAAGCATGTGCATCTGAGAGGAAGAGGTTATCTAAAATTTGATCATAAAAAAAATTGTAAGTTTGATTTCGACATTGTGAGAACCAAAGTAAAGTATCAAACAAACATGCTATTGAATATTAGACATGTGGAAACCTAATTGTTTTCAGCTTTTAAACTGATGGTGCATTGCTACATATCTTTTTTTTTTATTTAAAAAATTTTTTTTATTAATTTTATTTATTTATTGTATGTGTATGAATGTACTGTCTGCATGCAAGTCTGTGCACCCGTGTCATGCAAAGCCGAAGAGGTCAGAAGAGGGTATCGGATTCCCCTGGAACTGGAGTTCTCCTGGAATTGAAGTTTTAGACGGTTCTCGGCCGCCATGTGGGTACTGGGGATCGAACCCAGGTCCTCTGTAAGAGCGGTCGGCGCTCTTAACTGCTAGGCCATCTCTCCAGCCCCATTGCTACATATCTTATAGAACACCAATCTATTGAATATTCTGCCCTGGAATGGAATGCCTTTCATGAACTTACCATTTCTTAGTCATAAAGAAATATTGTTTTACTCTTAAAGAACATGCTTGAAATGTTTGTTAGAACAAATTACTTTTGATAGGCTAATAGCTACGCTTGGATATAGACAGTGTTTAGTGAGTAGAAATGACAGAGAATGAAATGAAGGGAAGTATTCTTTCATCACTCAAAACTAGCTTGGGTGGCTGAGGTAAGAGGATTATCAGCATTTCCAGGCCAGGCTGGAAATTTAACCATCAGTATGTATCAAAACAAAATTTTTCAAGCAAAGGTCTTTCAATGTGGAGATTTTTTTGAGATGGGTTTTTAAATGCAACATATAACTGAAGCAAGTGGGCAATTTTTTTTAATATTTGGAAAGGGCAGTGATTTTTAAATTACTATTGAATACCAAGCAAATGTTTATGAAATCAAATTTGAAGGCAGCAATTAACAATGTGTGATACACTGAAATAGCCTGTAATAAAAAAATTTAACTTTCATTGTATATGATGTTATATTTTGATATAGAATATGTCTCTTGTATGTATCACAGTCTGTTGTATGAGGAAGCTTCACTGGTGACAGTTGACATATGTATATATTCCAGTGGATGAACTTTCATCAAGAGACCCCTGGATATAAATGCTTGACTTGATAGTACTCAACATATATGACAGAAACCTTAAATCTTAGGGGGTTGCTATGGGGAAAAGGCAGGGAGCATTGGGTTTAAATTAGATTAACATTTATAGAAAATGATTTATTATATGCAATGCAGAAAACTCAATAATAAAAATATTAAAATGAAAATAAAATCTCTCTCTCTCTCTCTCTCTCTCTCTCTCTCTCTCTCTCTCTCTCTCTCTCTCTCTCTGGAGAATATGATGAAACAAGCTTGGAAAACTCATATATAAAATAGCTCTGTGTAGGGCTTTGCAAATTTGGTTGCATATTAGATATATTGGAGGAGGTTTATTTTTGTTTTCATTTTGTTACTTCTTTCTCCATCCCAGCACAAAATTTAAATGAAATCTCTGAATTAGATGTCACTGGGCATAGTTTTGGAAAGCCCTTTAGGTGGCTCTAATTGCACTAAAGCTTGAGAGCTACTGGATCAGACAATATGCTTTGGATGTTTTACACTTGAACATAGTTAATACTCATTAAAATCCCAATTCTAATATTGTAAAATTGAAATAAAATTACATCTACAACAGATAAGCTATTAGAATGAACTGGGTGGGAAAGACATTATAGTAAAACAAATTCCTTTTATCAACTCACTCACTTTTTAAGAACGACTATATATTTTGAGGAGGATATCAGGGATCCATAGGAAAATGACCATGCAGTCCATTACCAGCATTAAGAAAATTAACTGAAATAGAAGAAGCTATAACGCAGAAAAAAATTTGGCATATTTTAGCACTGATTTTTCACAGTTTTGATTTCTTGCAAGGAATATATGGTTATATGTTTCATTATCTCCATAAGATAGCCTCTTGCAATTTCCACGAACATAGCTACAATTGACACAGTAGTAAAGAATATACCATATCCCAAATATTTTATCATTTAGATCTATTATGTCATTCTGAAATAATTTACATTGGAAGTATATGCATTTCCCATCAAAAGGAATATCCAGACACTGTTCTCTTGATTCTTGGGGGGATATTGATTTCTCTTTTCAGTTATATAATGGAACTCATTTCACAAAAGATACTTTTAGTACTTTTTTAATCAAATATTCTGATAAGGACAATTGTTGGTTTAAAAAGCTTTAATGCTTACAACAAACAAGTGAGGCAAGATTTGCTATTCTCATTTGAGAAATGAATAACTGAGGCTCAGAGTAGTTAAGCAACTGGCAGACTATAAGAGATGTAATAAGTTGCAGAGCTTTGATATAATATTTTTATAGTTCTTCAGAGAAGTATGAATAATAAGGAATATGATGTATAAATTAAATGAATAAGTAAGAGCCATGGACCATGTTTTATTTTACCCATAAAAGAAAATCAAGGAGCTATCTAATGAACAAATGACTGACATAAATATAAAGTGTGGAAAGTCCAAAATTGTAGTGTATTCCAACAGGATTGACACTCAGAAAAACTCATGGTCCTGGTAAAGTCCAAAGGGTCTTGCAGAAATTTCCTTAATGCTTAGAATTTTTGCTTTATCCTGTTCAGCACTTCTGTGTCTGTACACGTGTGCAGCCTTCCATGGGAAGGTTCTTCCTCCCTGGACCAGGGCCCACAGTTCCCTGGGTCTGCAAGCCCTGAGAATGTTCCCAGCCAGCCAGTTAAAAATCCGAGTCCAGACCCTGGTAGGGAGGGGGAGAAATTGGAAGCAAGGCCTGATAGTATAGAACAGAACCAGAGACAGGACCAGAAGCAATTCCATGAGGGCAATAACTCGGTTTATTGCTGTAATCCAGGGTTTTTATTTTATTTTATTTTTTTGGTCTTTTTGAGACAGGGTCTCCCTGTAGCCCCAGCTGTCCTGGAACTCTCTCTGTGGACCAGGCTAGCCTTGAACTCACAAAGATCTGTCTGCCTCTGCCTCTGCCTCCGGAGTGCTAGGATTAAAGGCGTGTGCCAACAGGCCTGGTAATCCAGGATTTTTAGACAGGATCTTGTGGGGGTTGGAACATACAGAATTGGGGGTTGGGACAAGCAGAATTTCAGGCCATATACTCCAGATTACGACAGGAATGTGACAATGCATGAAAGACAATTGGCTCCAGGCAAGTTTTCACAGTCAAGCAAGAGATCAGCAGGAGTCCAGGCTTGGAGGTTGCTTGCTGATTCCCTAAGTGTTTTGCTAATCAGGAACCCTACATCTCCTCCTTTTTCTTTTACTAAAAAAATGCTCTGTTATCACATAGTGTTATTATTTTTTCTTCTGTGGATACTCTGGGAAGTGTGACCAAACGCGGCTCCTACTGGGGGGCAACACGACCTGGGTGTGTGTATAGTAAGCTGGAAAAATGGCATGCTCTGTACATCAAAGAGGGAGCCCTCAGGGTCTGGGGTTTTGTCCAAGGGAATAAGGAATAAATTCATATCCTGGACCCACAGGGATGCTCTAAGGACAATACCTGCAGGTCCTGGCTTCCAGCCTGACACAGTCTCAGCTCTATAGTTCCCCCTTCATTTTATTAAAATGGAGCAAAGTTATTTTTTTCAAAGAGTTTTAAGGGATGGCTAATATTGGACTAGGACACTCCGGGTTGTAACCGTAAATTGAGTTTTGCCAAACCAGGAAGCAGACCTACTAACATGGAGATTAGTCTTAAAATAAGGGATTATTTAGGTGGCCTACAGGGACTTGGCTTGGGGGCAGGCAATAGAGCTTTGTCAATAACCCATATATAAAGACAACATTTTTCCTCCCCCAAGACACAGACAAATAAGTGATGTTTTCCTATTAAAAGCAAAACCTTTTCTCCCCCAAGACCTACAGGTATTATTTGATTCCCTTTTAACATAGATGGTGACTTTTAGTTGTACCCTCCAAAGTCTTAAGTTTGCCTGGAAAGACCTGTATATGTAACTATATTGATGGAATAAGGTCCAGTCTATGAGAGTCCACAACTATCCCGTTGGCCTCTGGCAGGTTTTTCTTTAGTGGGCAGCTCCTAGGCTATGGAGAGGAAGGGGGAAGGGTGGGTGATAAGCAGAACAATCCATTCTTTGTTGTTGAAATTACCACATAGGGCCTTGTAGTCTGTCCCAGCCTTTTCCCATCAGGAGGTTGGCAGCTTGGCTCCAGCTTCAAGTCTTTATTGGAGGGCAGAGGGCTGTGGGCCAAGAGATGGAGTGAGGTGGGGAGCCAGCAGGTGGCCTCTGGGTGAGCAGGAGTTTAGACATTCCAGGGGACATTTTCTGCAATTTAATTATGGAATATGAATAGTAAAAGCATAGGCACTAAAGCAAACATTATTTATTATAGTATGTTATGCTCCAGAATTATTATATTATTATATTATATTATATTATATTATATTATTATATTATTATATTATATTATAGTATGTTATGCTCCAGAATTGGTGAGCCACAGCTCCATCCCTCCAGCGACCTGGGCAGATTTTTCCCTGTCTTTTCTGAGCTAGAGTTGCAGGCTGGCAGTGGGCCATACCTAAGGATAGCCTCTTTTCCCTTCATCTGATTCTAGATGGTGCATTTGAATTTATTTAGGATGGAAAGAGAGAAAAATGATAGTAAATAGAAAGAGCTTACAGGCAGAAAGCTTTTGCAGCTGCCTGGCTTAGCAGGTGGGAGACCAATTAGGTTAGTGATTGCTTCATGCCTGTGGGAACTGAAGTTAAAGGTTAGAAAGAAAAGCTGAAGATAAGATTAAAAGTGTATCCTCCATAAGAAAACTCATGAGGGGGGCTGGAGAGATAGCCTTGCAGTTAAGAGCACCAACTGCTCTTGCAGAAGACCCAGGTTCAATTCCCAGCACCCACATGGCGGCTGAGAACCATCTGTAACTCTAATTCCAGGAGAACTCCAGTTCCAGGGGAATCCGACGCCCTCTTCTGACCTCGGTGGCATTGCATGAGATGGGGGCACAAACCTCCATGCAGACAATACATACATATACATAAATAAATAAAATAAAAATAAAAAAATTGTAAAATAAAAAAAAAACACTTAAAAAAAAAAAAGATAACTCATGAGGATGGGCCAAAACCTGGCTGATACTCTGAACATTTTGCCTATCAGGGGATACTCAATTTCCCTTCTCTGAATCCTCTGGAATTTTTGTCTCGCTTGGGAGAGACTTTGGGGCTGAGACAGAGCCGAGACAAAAATGATACTCCCACTCAGGTCAGGACAGGACTAGCTGAGTCGAACATGGATGCTACCCATAAAATTGCCTCATTCAGGAGAGGCATGGAGCTGTAAACACAATCTGAAAACCATAAATCTTACATTTTTTCTTCTTGACTTATGAAAGGCTGAACTCCATGTTGTGTCACCAGTTGTAGCAGCTGAGTTATCATGCATGTGCAGCCTTCCATGGGGTGATCTTCCTCCCTGGACCAGGGCCCACAGTTCCCCAGGTCTGCAAGCCTCTGGATTGTTCCCAGCCAGCCGGTTAATAATCTGGGCCTAACCCCTGGAAGGGAGGGGGAGGAATTGGAAACAAGGTCTGATAGAATTGGAGAGAGAAAGAGAGAGAGAGAGAGAGAGAGAGAGAGAGAGAGAGAGAGAGAGAACCCAGAGACAGTACCGGGAGCAATTCCATGAGGCAAATTACTCAGTTTATTGCTATAATCCAGGGTTTTTATATAGGACCTTCTAGGGGTTGAAACATACAGAATTGAGGGTTGGGACAAGCAGGATTTCAGGCCATATACTCCAGATCACTACAGGAATGTGACAATGCTTTGCCCAAAGCATCGAAGACAATTGGCTCCAAGCAGGTTTCCACAGGCAAGTAAGAGATCAGCAGGAGTCCAGGCTTGAGGGATGCTTGCTGATTCCCTAAGTGCTTTTGCCAAATGGGAACCCTACATGTGTCTAATAAGTTCTATCCATACTTGAAAAATTTTAATTACTTAAATTTGACCAGTGTAAATATTAATAATTTTAATAATTTTGCCCAGATGACATATAAAATTATTCATTACAGATATAATCCCAATATATGTGACTACAGAGCTCTCAACAATCTGAGAATTATTTATTTATTCATTTATTTATTTATTTATTTATTTATTTATTTTCTGGACTTTTTGAGATGGGTGTTTCCACATAGCCTCAGCTGTTCTGGATTTTGCTATGTAGACCAGGCTGGCATTGATCTCATAGAAATCTGTTTCCCTCTGGCCCCTAAATGCTGGGATTCAAGTCGTGAGCAACAATACTGTATTAGTCACCTTTCTTTTGCTGTGATAAAACCACCATGACCAAGGGAATTTATTAAAGGAAGAGTTTATTTGAGCTTAAGATTGATGGTTCCAGGGAATCAGAGTTCATTGTGGCGGGAGGCATGGTGGCTGGGGCTGGAGCAGAAAACCGAGGTTCACATCTTGCAATGAGCACAGGAATTCAAGAGAGAGAGGGCGACTGGAGACTGCAAGGCTTGTTAAACTCACTAAGCCTGCCCCCAATGATGTACTTCCTCCAGATGACCACACCTTCTAAGACCTTCCAGACCAATGGCACCAACTGGGGACAAAAATGTCTGAATACTTTAAGTCTATGGGGGACACTCTCATTCAAACCACCACACACACCAAAACATGCTGAGAATTGAATAGGTATACATCTTTATTGGGTATCTCCAATTTGTTATCTAATTATCACAACAGTACTATAACGTTTGCAGTGTTCTCATCATTATTTTATAGATTAAAAGATGGAAGATGATGGAAGGAACAAACTTGCCTACAGCCTACAGTCACACAGTAAGGAAATGTTAGAGCTGGAATTTGAATATGGATTTCTAAAACAACAACAGCAACAAAATCTTATTCTTAATTTGTTGCCTAAAAGACAGGTTCAAGTCACTGGAATATAGTTGTTGAGAAAATGTTAATTATGTATTTCTAAATATAATATATAGATAATATTGTTAAAATGCAATCATATTTTTATATTATATATATTATTTCCTTGTTGAATCCTCAGCTTTTTCTTACCCATTGTGGAAAGCAGAGTTTTAATTTGTTGAATATACATATATCAAGTACAGTCTAAGTAGTTTACATATACTATGCTTATCCTCATTTTAGAAATGGAAAAAAAGTAAAAGAAATTAAGAGAAAGAAATTCCTATGGTATAATCAAGATTCAAATCCAGAAGTTTTATTCTGTAGCCAGCAATATTCAACTTTGCAATGTACTACCTCTGACAATAATGCAAAGACCATAATATTCAATACTGATATTACACATAAATGTTGAGATATTCTGCTTTCTTCTTATCTGTGAAAGGTAGAGATCCATAAAGAAGGAAAAAAGAACAGTTAAGAAAGCTTCAAAATGTAACTAAAGCTCAAAGACAAAACTATGTGATGAATTAATGAAACAGTTCTAAGCCATACAACTAAAAGACAATAACCTATTCATAAAAGTTTAGAGCTGAGTTTAATTTATAATTCCATTTCAACATTTATATGGTTTAAAAAGTTAGTGATCTTTTCATACTATCTCCGATTTCAAGACCTATCAAAGTCTACAATAGCCATTTTCATTTAGTATTTTTCCAAATATACAAATACATGTGTGTATCATTGATGAATAGTTATTTAAGTTTATGCTAAATATTTAGTTAACTATGAGAATTTTCATTGTATAAAATGAATGAGAGAACAAATGGAAAGTATGAAGTACACCACAATCAAATTCTATGTCCTTGTGCATTCTTAATTTCTGAGCTCTTTAATGATATTATCATAGTATCTGTAGTCAATATTGATCTTATGTGTTTAAAGGCCATATGAAAACTAAATGTACTAGGAAACATGATGAATTGTTATTCTTGTCCATCAGTAGCCATCTCCCTCCCATTTAATTTCCATAATATTTTGAATTCTTTTTTTCATGTGTTTTTATTGAAGTTTTGTGCATTTCATACAACATTTCTTAATCAAATTTAGACCCATTCCCCCTTCCTTGCCCCCAATACTGCCAGAGCTGATGCATTCTGCCATACATATCTTGCATTTTTTCTCAGTATTTTTTTTAATTTTTCAGTGCAGAAGTTTGCTGTTTCACTTGGTTCTTAGACCCAAGCTTTTTTGTTGTTATTGATCTTTCTAATTTGTATCACTTCAAAATATGCATATGTACATACCATACTTATACCAAAATTATGACATCTGAAAATAAACTATAGGTTAATTCCAAAACAGGTTTAGGGCTTCTCCTTTGGACAGCAGAGTTGTATATATATACTATATATTTATATATATATATATATATATATATTAATATATATATATATATAAATTTATAATTAATATAATATATATACTACAGACTTCGGCTTGTCCACGAAATACTAAATATTTATTAGTTTACATTCCATACATTACACAGCAGTTGATAGAGAACAATGAGGTTATATATTTAACTAAACAGATAAAAAAAAGGAATTAATCTCAAGTTTTACCTTACAAATAGAAATTTGTGCTAGCGATCCAAGATGTGGAGGCACCATATATATTTTGTTTTAATGGATCTGTTATTTCATCTTAGCGATAGATATCATCAATACTTCACATGTTTGAGCCTCGCAAAATACTAGTGTTATTTTCCTATACTGCTGCATAGAATTCCATTGTGTAATGTAGCACATTTTTCTCATACACCACTCTAGTGTGGGGACTATTGGGTTGCACGTCCAGTCTTATGCACTGTTGAATACGAGCGTGCAATAAACCATTAAATGTCATGTGATAGGGAATGAGTCTTGTGGAGTATACATGCAGGAGTGGTAGGTGGTCAGGTGGTGGGCTTCATCTCTTGATCTTTTAAGAAATTCTCTACATCGCTTTTCCATAAAGGTTGCATTTGTCTACATTCCTCCAGCAGTGGATGAGTGTTGCCCTTCCCCACAACCTCTCAGCCTTGGTATCCTTTGTTCTCTTGAATCTAGCATTCTATTACCATTTTTTGATACATTCTCCTCTTCTCTCTCTCCTCTCTTCTCTTATCCTCTCTCGTCTCTTCTTCTCGTCAGCACAACACACAACACACACGCCCACACACACACACACACACAGCAGATTTAATATGTTCATTAAGATGTGTAAAGCAAAAACAACGAGGGCATGGTAGCACAGCAGCCTAGTTCCTGCACTCAGGAGGCAGAGTCAGGGATCCTGTGAGTCAATGCCCAAAGCCTGGATCGGCATAATGAATTCCAGCGGAACGCTGTAGCTACAGGGAGACCACCTGTCTCAAAATGACTAAAAAATGTAAAATTTTATTTATAAAAGAAAACACTCTTTATTAAGCAATTTTATCTGGTGAGCCTGTTTGCCTGACATAATTGATCATAGAATCGTGTTTAACTTCAAACCCCATTGGGCTTTCATTTCTTTTAGGCGTTTTTTGAAAATAGGAAAGATCAAAATTTTTTAAATAACAAAGCACTTATTAAATCACAGCCCAAACATTTAATTTAGGAGACAATCAGTTACAAAATAGAAGCAAGCAATCTCAATGAAGGACTATGGAAATAAAAGGACCAGTATATGTTTATTAGTGAAATCATGGAGCTAACAGCTGAAGCAATACCGATTTGTTTTTCTCTTCTTCAAGCTTTCAGTCCTTAGAAAAAAGAGACAATTACCATCACCACAGCCCACAAACGTTACATTTTTGCTGCTCAGCCTCTTTGGGACTCATGTATTTATGCATCCAAGCATGCTCTTATGTATCTGGTATTATTTTCTGTTTTCTTCATTATTAGCTTCATGGTGTATAAGCAATATTCGCTTAGAGAAAAAGAAACAGAATGAGGGGGCATGAAGAAAGAGCAGAGAGAAAAAATAAGAAAAACGAAAGAACCAAAGGGTGTTATTATAATGCTCTAATCCTGTAGACTAAAACAACATTGTGCTTAATGCCACAAAGGTATGTCTAATATATATGAAGCGACTAGACTAAAACATTCTAAGATGACCCCAATGTTATTAATATGATATTATAATTATATCTATTCTTGTACATGAGGTACACGTAGTATTTTTTAATTTAATGTTTGTTTCTTTCTGTTGTTGGTGGAGTTAATGCTGATAAACTTGCTTCTCATTGAAATTGTGGAACTTTATAAATATTTCTTATAAGAAAATTTTGTTATATAGAAGACCATTTTCCTTTACATTGTTTAACTGTTTCAAGAAAAGCAGCATCAGTATGCGTACATTCCATGTTTTACTATCTTATATAAGTAATACAGTAACTTAGCATTTTGTTTTGATGTGATATGTATTTGGATAGCTTATCCATATCACTAGAATAAAGAGAATAATTTGAGCCACATTTCTGTCCTAAATATCCCATGGTGTAATCATCCAATAAGAGCCTACTCCAGCTTATTTAGTGTCATCGTCTTTTTTTTTATGTGTATGAATAATTGCCTGCATGTCAGTTTGTGCACCCTTGTTATGCGATGCCACAGAGTCTGAAGAAGGGCAGATACCCTGGAACTGGATTTAAAGATGGTTTCATAGCCGCCATGTGGGTGTTGGGATTGAACCTGGGTTCTCTGCAAGAACAGTCAGCGCTTTTAATCTGCAGGCCATCTCTACAGCCCCGTGAGATCCCACTCCTAAAGTATCCATGCCCGTTCTCCAGCAAGTGTCAGTGTCAAAAGCTCCTTGGCTATGGTTGGAACTTTTTACCTATTTTCCTAGTTCTGTGCTGGGGGTTGAGTTTTCATTGCTCTTGTACATGATGCCACCATTGCAATAAGTTCAAATATGAAACTTCTCAGGATGCTGATAAGGAACAGACTAAATCATGATCGAGACGACTGTGTTGTATGAATTTTGCAAAGTGTTATTAAAGTATGTCAGAAACAGAAAGAAATATCAGTTCCAGTTATCAATTTTCTTGTTGAGCAGAATCACAAAGAGCTAAAATATTCTGTAACTTTATTAGTATGAATTTGGGCGGCTGGCAAGATGAGTCATTGGGTAACAGGCACCTGCCCATGACAGGCATGGACAACTTCAGATCAATCCTCAGGACTGGCATAGATACAGCAGATAGGGATCTGAGTGCTCAATGTGTCATTTTTGTCTTATATTGCACATATGTGCTGTGGTAAGAGTATATCTATCATCTCACTTAAAAGATAAAAAAACAGGGCTGGAGGATACGGCCTAGCAGTTAAGAGTGCCGCGAACTGCTCTGCAGAACTACCGTGGTTCGTCCCCACTGCCCACTAAAAAGACTAAATCGTCGAACTCCATCTCCCAAAGTTAAGAAAGCCCGATCCAGTGGAATCCGACACCCTCTTCTGAACTCCGGCGCATTGTACGACAACGGGTGCACAAACCTACATGCAACGTATAATCTATCATGAAGAATGAGAAAATAATAGATAAACATTGTAAAAATAAAGGAGTAAAAAACAAAACCAAAATCCAATCAACAAAAAACGTGGAGTCTGAAATGTGTCCCAAAGTTGTGATGCAAGCTATACATGAAGAGTCGCTCAATATATTATATGAGAAGATGTCTATAAATGAGGATTGACCAAGAATAGAACCCTGTTCTGCTATTTCTTACCAAGGGAAGATTACACTCTTTAAAGTGTGTCTGTCCCTTCCATTCAAGCAAAAGTGGAAGGAACAAATAATAGATATATAAGTTTCGTCCACAAAATCTGGCACTTTATGGACTACATATTTCTTTATCTTCGCTTGGTTATTACTTTTGAAGAATTTCCCAATGTTTGACAGACATTATTTCAGACATTTTTGCAGGTTACGGATTACTTTTTGCAGTGTGACAGGAAAAGGACAGTTACAGACCTTATATTCTTCCAAATCCCATGCAAATATTTTCATGTATTATATCTTAAACAGTAAATGCTCAACACAAGACTTCATCACTTGGTAGAACTATCCACAGTATTTGTCAATGGAAATATCTACCAAATAATATTTAGTCCTAGGTCAAGTGAAATCTACTATTGTTTAAAACAGATATGAAATGTAGAAGTAGATACACATGCCTATCAAAGGAATGTTTGTGTATTTTTCATTCTCATTTACTGATTAANTATAATATATATATATATACAACTCTGCTGTCCAAAATACTAATATTTATTAGTTTACATTCCTACATTACACAGCAAGTTGATGAGTAAAATGAGGTTATATATTTACTAAAAAAAGAAAAAAAAAGGAATTATTCAGTTTTCCTTACAAATAGAAATTTGGTGCTAGGATCCACAGATGGGAGGCACCATATATATTTTGTTTTAATGGGACTCTGTTATTTCACTTAGCATAATATCTTCTACTTCCATCCATTTACCTGCAAAATACATGTTTTTCCTTACTGCTGCATAGAATTCCATTGTGTAGATGTACTACATTTTCCTCATCCACTTATCAGTTGAGGGGTATTTGGGTTGCCTCCAGCTCTTTGCTACTGTGAATGAGCTGCAATAAACATAAATGTGCATGTGATAGGATGAGTCTTGTGGGTATATACTCAGGAGTGGTAGGACTGGGTCAGGTGGTGGGCTTCTTTTGAGTCTTTTAAGAATTCTCCATGCTGTTTTCCATAGAGGTTGCATTTGTTAGCATTCCTTCCAGCAGTGGATGAGTGTTGCCCTTCCCCACAACCTCTTCAGCATTAGGTATCCTTTGTTTTCTTGATCATAGCCAATTCTTATACCATTTTTTATACTCATCTCTCTCTCTCTCTCTCTCTCTCTCTCTCTCTCTCTCTCTCACACACACACACACACACACACCACACACACACACACACACACAGAATTTAATTGTTCATTAAGAGTGGTAAAGAAAAACAAAACTGGGCATGGTAGCACACACCATTATTCCCTGCACTCAGGAGGCAGAGTCAGGGGAATCTCTGTGAGTCCAATGCCAGCCTGGTCGGCATAATGAATTCCAGGACAGCTGTAGCTACAGGGAGACCCTGTCTCAAAATGACAAAAAAATGGTAAAAAGTTTATATTATAAAGAAAAACATCTTTTAATTAAGCAATTTTATCTGGTGTAGGCTGTTTTGCTTGACATAATTGATCATAGAATGTGTTTGAACTTCAACCCCATTGGGCTTTCATTTCTTTTAGGGATATTTTTGAAATAGAGAAGATCAAATTTTTAAATAACAAAGCACCTTATTAAAATCACAGCCACAAACATTTAATTTAGGAGACAATCAGTTACAAAATAAAGCAAGCATCTCAGATGAAGGACTATGGAAATAAAAGGACGCAGTATATTTTATTAGTGGAAATCATGGAGTAACAGCTGAAGCAATACTCGATTTGTTTTTCTCTTTCAAGCTTTCAGTCCTTAGAAAAAGAGACAATTACCATCATCCACAGCCCAAAACTGTTACATTTCTTGCTGCTCCAGCTCTTTGGGACTCATGTAATTTATGCATCCAAGCATGCTCTTATGTATCTGGTATTATTTTCTGTTTTCTTCATTATTAGCTTCATGGTGTATAAGCAAATATTCGCTTAGAGAAAAAGAAACAGAAATGAGGGGGGCAGAAGAAAAGCAGAGATGGAAAAGAAATAGAAAAAAAGAAATGAAACCAATGGGTGTTATTATATGCTCTAAATCCTGTAGAACTAATAACAACATGTTTTGCAATGCCACAAAGGTATGTCTAATATATATGAAGCGACTAGACTAAAACATTCTAAGATGACCCCAATGTTATTAATATGATATGTATAATTATTTATTTTGTCATAGGTACACGTAGTATTTTTTAATTTATGTTTGTTTTCTTTCTGTTTTGTGGAGTTATTGCTGATAACTTGCTATCTCATTGAAATTGTGGAAACTTTAAAATTATTTCTTATAAGAGAAATATTTTGTTATATAAAAAGAACATTTTTCCTTTACATTGTTTCTGTTCAAGAAAGCAGCAATCATATGGTACATTCCATTTTTACTATCTTATATAAGTAATACAGTAACTTAGCATTTTGTTTTGATGATATATGTATTTGATAGTATCATATATCTAAAAAGGAACTAATTGAGCCACATTTTTGTCCCTAAATATCCCATGGTGTGAATTCATCCAATAGAGCCTACTCAGCTTATTTAGTGTCACTCTCTTTTTTTTTATGTGTATGAATATATTGTCTGCATGTAGGTTTGTGCACCCTTGTTATGCGATGCCACAGAGGTCTGAAGAAGGTGTCAGATTACCCTGGAACTGGATTTAAAGATGGTTCTCAGCCGCCATGTGGGTGTTGGAGATTGAACCTGGGTTCTCTGCAAGAACAGTCAGCGCTCTTAATCTCTAGGCCATCTCTACAGCCCCTAGTGTCACTCTCTTAAAGAATATCCATGGCCCCTTCTCCAGCAGTGTCCAGTGTCAAAAGTTCCTTGGCTATGGTTGGAACTTTTTACCTATTTTCCTAGTTCTGTGCTGGGGGTTGAGTTTTCATTGCTCTTGTACATGATGCCACCATTGCAATAAGTTCAAATATGAAACTTCTCAGGATGCTGATAAGGAACAGACTAAATATGATCAAGATGTGTTGTATGAATTTTGCAAAAGTTTAATTAAAAGTTGTCAAGAAAGAAAGGAATTATTCATATTCCAGTTACATTTTCTTTGTTGAGCAGATCACATAAAGTAGAAATATTCTGTAACTTATAGATATGAATTGGGGGCTGGCAAGATGATTCATTGGGTAAAGGCACCTGCCCTCCAGCATGACAACTTCAGATCAATCCTCAGGACTGGCATAGTACAGAGAGAGATCTGATTGCTCCAAGTTGTTTTCTTATATTCACATATGTGCTGTGGTAAGCAAATACACACCCTTAAAAGTAAAAAACAGGGGCTGGAGAGATAGCCTAGCAGTTAAGAGTGCCGACTGCTCTTGCAGAGGACCCGGGTTCGATCCCTAGCACCCACATGGCACCTGAGAATCGTCTGTAACTCCAATTCCAAAAGAACTCCAGCTCCAGTGGAATCCGACACCCTCTTCTGAACTCCGCGGCATTGTACGACACGGGTGCACAAACCTACATGCAGACAGTACATTCATACACATAAAAAATAAATAAATAAAATTTAAAAAAGGAAAAAACAGAAACCAAAAATCCAACACAAAAACGTGGAGTTCTGAAGTGTCACCAATTGTGATGCAAGCTATATGAAGCTCAAATACTTCATATGAGAAATGTCTATAATGAGGATGATCCAAGAGAAAGAACCCCTGTTGTATTTTACTCAAGGGAAATTAACACTCTTTAAAGTGTGTCTGTCCCTTCCATTCAGCAAAAGTGAAGGGAACAAATAATAAAAAAGTTTCTCACAATCTGGATTTATGGACTCATATTTCTTTTCTTCCCTTGGTTATTACTTTTGAACAAGAGTTTCCAATGTTTGACACCATTATTTCAGACATTTTTGCAGGTTACGGATTACTTTTTGCAGTGTGACAGGAAAAGGACAGTTACAGACCTTATATTCTTCCAAATCCCATGCAAATATTTTCATGTATTATTCTTAAAAACATAAATGCTCAACCAAGACCTTATCAACTGGTAGAACTATCCACATATTTTCAAGGAATATCTACACAAACACAATTCATTTAAGTCCTAGGGTCAAAGTGAAATCTACTATTGTTTAAACAGTATGATATTAAAGTAGATACACATGCCTATCAAAGGAATGTTTGTGTATTTTTCATTCTCATTTACTGTTAATCCAGAACTACATAATGACTGACATATATTGATAGCTAGGAAAGATTGAATCAGCTATTACAGAGATGTGCATATATTAATACAATTCTCTATTTGAGAAATAATAATATTAGTATATGTACAGGACCATAAAGAGAATGGTAAAAATAAAATATTTAATAGCCAATTGAATTTCAATATTGGCAAAGATCATAGCTCAAACCCTCCTATACTTCTAAATGTATTGTTCAGAAAATCTTCCCCTGTTGTATCTTAAAACAGTGGAAAAATCAAATTGAAAATCTACTAAGAGTTCAACACACTTTCAAAAATAAGTATCTATTTCATATAGAATTAGGATCCAGAACATAGATACTACGCTGTGAAGCTGGATGAAGGTGAAGGAGAAAAATGATGGGGTTCCTTAGACAATTCCTGCATGAAACACAAATCCTTTAACTAAAGGATCAGATAAATTTTTTGAAGTCTGTGCAGAGGCCAAATGTAGGGTTACAGAAAATGATGTGTTTTGTTCTTTTACCAAAAAGGAGGTTGATTAAATTTATCATAAAACCAAAGGTTTCTGATCCTTCAGAGCACCATCTATTTATGACACTATCCAATGGACTCAGTTAAATAGAGAAAGGACTCTTCTTATTACTATGCACTGAGAAAGTGAATGGCTGGAATCTGGGCAAGGCTACAAAGTGAACACCTGAGACTCCACTTCAGGAAAACTTTAATCTTCTTGAGATTTCAGGGAGATAAAGATATTTCTAAATTGCCAGATGCTGGTACTGAAAGCCAGATTGCATTACCTATCCAAGTAATCTGTCTTTATTTGAATAGCTGGAAAATACCTTACTTACAACTATCAAGGCACTTCTGGAAGTGTTTATAAATGACAAGTTTTATTCATCAAGAAATTAATAGATGATATTATGATTAGAAAACTAAGATTATAATCAGAAAATCACAGAGGAGAGGGAATGTTTCCTTTCAATAAATATTTCCTTCCTGCCTCTTTTCTCAGTCCCATGGTCTTTCTTTTGTTGTGGTAATGCAGAACTTAACATACCTTGTAAAAAGAGCCAAGAAGGGGATTGGGGATTAGCTCTCATAAGGAAAAAAATGTAGAAAATCCTGCAGGTGACAAAGTAAGTAATAAGACACCTGGGCTTTATTATTTCACATTCAAAATCCTTGAACTGTGTGTTTTGCTCGTAATAATATGCCTATTTTAGATGAGAAAGAAAATTCCATTTGAGGGCAAAATAATTTTTGAACAGTGCATGTGTACTTTGATAATTAGAGCCTTACATGTTCATAAAATTATGGGAAGGAAAACAAATTGTTTAATACATTTAGATTAAAATGATTATATCATACATCATTTCATTTTTACATAATGAAATATTTGTATTATTGAGGATCAATATGATTCTTACTCAAACAGACTAATCTTTTAATATCCTTTAGATGCTAGTTATTATAGAGAGTAGTGGGCTTTTGACTAATGGTAATAATTTTTTTCTTATACTTTAAGTAAAATTTTTACTATAAGAAAAAATGCTTTCTTTGAAAAAATGGCTAATTTCATTGCTTCATGAAGAATATGAAATATGAACTTGGACTATCTTAGTATGTAAGAAAGTAAGGAAACACTCAAAAAAAAACCACTCAAAACCCATTCAGAATTTTTTTTGGTTAAATAAGCCAGTTTGAAAGTGAGTCCAGTGAACAAACTTGGATACCAATGGATTAGCTGTGTGAGTTAGCCAGAACACTGTGTTCTTGGTCACCAGGTTGCCATCCCTCTCTTTTGGGATCAGCCCCAGTCCTACTGCTTCAGATCTCACATCTTCTCTTGTTCCTAGTCAGAATCAGCCCATCTTGCTCCCATGCCCTGTCCCACCTTCCTCCTGATGAAGCTGCCAAAGATCACCTACCTGGGTGGGTGAGTTAGCAGATCCCACCACTCAAGGTCACCAATCCTCAGGTTTGAGGCCAGTCCCATTCACAGGGCTCTAGGTCTCACACTGTCTCTGTTTAGCTAGTTAGAACAGGCTCAGTTGATCCCCCATCACACCAAAATGGGCCTATGCTTTTTCACTCAGCTTGAAAGCTCCTGACAAAGCACACAACAACTAAATTTTCATGCCAGTTGAGAAAGCAACCAAGCTACACTCACAATATAAAGAAAATCAAACTTTAACACAACGAAGGTAGGCTTAATTTCAAAGCAGACACATAACCAACAAAAGAAATCCATATGCACAAGCCTAAACTAAATTCAACAAATAATGTGAAAATCAAGGTAATATGTCCCCATTCAATACCACCAGACCTATAGATGCATTCTATAATGGGAAGTACCTATAGGAATCCCAGAAAATAGAATTTAAATGAAAATTTCATAAACATAATAAATAATTCAGTCAATTAAAACAATATACAAGTAAAAAATTCAAAGAACTCAAAGAAGATAGAGATAAATTCCTGACAGATGCCCAAGAAAATACAATACAAGGATGAATGAGATAGAAACATATTTCAAGATATTAAAAGTAAATTCACAAAATTGATACTGAAGAAAACTCAGGATGAAATGGCAATGGAATAAAAAATGTTCAGGCAATTTGATACAAGAAGGAAAAAGACTCACCAAAAGAATGTGTAAAATCCAAAACAGATTATCAAGATTGGACAACAAAGATAAAGAATTGGATTACTCAAGCAAAAATACAAAAAGTTTAAAACGATCAGAATGGAATATAGAAGAAATGTGAGGCAGCATGATAAAACCAAATTTATACATCATAGGTGTCAGGTTGTTAGATCCAGAAGCCCATTGGAATGCAGAGACACCTAAGACCGGAGGTCCAAAATCTGCCCTACCAGGCATGGCCTTTTGACCCTGTCTACGGGTCATGTAACAATAGGTACCCGAGGAGGACCCCAAAACCTGTGAAGATTAGGCGAGAGAGAAGATCGAGACTTTGCAAAGGTTGTCAAAGTCTAATTTATTGAGCAAAGACAGCAGTATATATTTAGCAAAAGACGGGAAGCATATAGGGGGAGTGTAAAGCAGGGTAATCAGTTGATCGGGCTCTCTGGCGTCAGAGGAGGGTCTATTTTTGCAAAATCACTGAGTTGAGACATCGGGCTGGAGTATCTGGTGACTTTTGCTGCACGTCCGCACCCAGCTCTTGGGAAAGGCTGGTGGCTTTTACTGCACGTCCGCACCCAGCTCTTGGAAAAAGGCTCGAGGTGACAATTCACAGAGTCAACTTCCTTGTAAGCAAGCTCATCGTAAGCAAGCTAAAGCCTGCAGCTCCTTACAACCTTTGGTTATGCTAAAGCAGGCCACCCCTGATTACTCAGGAATCTTCCACCTCGCCCCTCACCCTTTGGAAGCCAGATTCCAGAATCCGACCCACCCCATTCCCACTGAATCCTGCTCCCACCTTCTCCCTTAAATTCCCAAGCCAGACGCCATTCTGTGCTTGGCTATGCTCTATCTTTCCCCTGAGCCTAGCCCCGGCTACTCTGAATTAAACTTTGCTCCGAACGGAGAAGGTGGGAGCAGGATTCAGTGGGAGTGGGGTGGGTCGGAATCTGGAATCTGGCTTCCAAAGGGTGAGGGGCGAGGTGGAAGATTCCTGAGTAATCAGGGGTGGCCTGCTTTAGCATAACCAAAGGCCATGCCTGGTAGGGCAGGTTTTGGACCTCTGGTCTTAGGTGTCTCTGCATTCCAATGGGCTTCTGGATCTAACAACCTGACAATAGGCATAAAGAAAAAGAATCTCAGGTCAATGTCATTGACCAAATCTTCAACAAGATTATAGAAGAAAATTTCTAAAAAGTAAGGAAACATATCTATACAATTATAAAGGCAAACAGAACAACAAAGAGACAGAAGCAGAACAGAAAATTCACCTGGCATATCATACTAAAAACACTAAATACACAGAACAAAAGGAGGTTAAAGAAAGCCCCGTTAAACAAAAACAAATTATATGAAAAGTAAAACCATCAGAATTACAGCTCTCCTTTCAATGCAAATGATAAAATCCAGAAGAGCCTGGAGCAAAGTAGTCCAAGTTCTAAATGATCATAGATGCCAAATAAGAATACTTGAGCCACAAACCCTCTATCATAATCAGAAGACAAAGAAAAGTCTTCTATGATATAAATAAGCTGAAAAAATTCTTGTCTAACTAATAGCCTTACAGAAAAACTCAAAGCAAAACAAAGGACTAAGGAAAGGAATTGCCATACCCAAGAGGCTATGAACAGGAAATGATGAAATTATAATTATGAAAACAGAAAATAAAATGACAGTTACCAATGCATATCATTCAATGATAACATTAAATATCAATGGCCTCAAATCTTCAGTAAAAAGACACAACCTAGTTTAATGGATTAAGAAACAAAATCTGTCTATTTTTTAATAAATTCACCTCACCTTCAAGGATAGGTACTACTTTAGGTTGAAAGGACAGAAAAATAATACTCCAAGATAATGACACTCAGACAGAAAGAGGTGTTGCAATTATAATACCTGAAAAAATAGACTTCAATTTAAAATTAATCAGAAAATTTAAAAAAGTCACTTCATTCTGATCAAGGGAAAATTTGACTATGAAGACATTACAATAATGAATATACATATACCAAACTGTGGTATACCCAGTTCCATAAAAAAAAATAAAAACAGTACTACAGGATTTCAAGACATATATTCACCCCAACTAAGTAATAGTACGTGGCTTCAGTATCAAAATATCTCCAATAGACAGGAAAACTAGACAAAGAATAAACAGAGTCATCTGCATTAAATTATTAAATTATATCATACATCAAATGTATCTAAGAGACATCTACAGTATATTCCAACCAAGCACTCAGGGATACACATTCTATTCAGCAACCCATGGAAGTTTCTCTAAAGTTGACCATGTACTGGGGAAAAAAATAAACCTCAACAAATAGTAAAATAGATTGAAATAATTCCATGCATTCTATCAGACCACAAGTCAGTAAAACTTATAAACAACAGCAAAATAATCTCTAGTAACTACACAAAATAAGTGGTTTTATATAATGCATTCTCAAATGATGAATGGGTTAAAGATGAAGTCAAGAAGGTTGTCTGGTTTTGGAAGCTTGACTGCATAGGGCTTAGCTTGGATGCTGTAATATATGAGTTCTGATGTGGGGTTGGGACATGGGATGGGCTGGGTTTGATTAGGAACCATTGTATGAATTGTACAAATGTTTAATAAAAATATTTTAAAAAGAAAGAATAAAAAGTATTTCTGGATCTAAATGAAAATCATAATAAACACAACCAAACCACTGTAACAATTTAAATGTGATCCTAAGAAGGACGTTTTTAGTACTAAGCATCTACATTAAAAATTCAGAAATAACATAAATAGATGAATTAATGATACAGCTCAAGAATCTGGAAAGGAAAAAAATAAACCAAATCCAAACCAGATGTGAAGAAATAAAAAAATAACAGAGCTGAAATAAATGAAATAGAAACAAAGAAAACAATACAAACAATAAATGAATCTGACAGCTGGTTCTTTGCAAAAGATAAAAAGGTAGACAGATACTTAGCATAGTTAACAAAAAGAAAGAGCAAATATAAATCAAAAAAATCAATTATTAAAGGAAAAACACCAGAACAGACAGCAAAAACATATAGATCATATCCCTAATTAATGTAGATGTGAAGATTTTCTGCAACATACTCACAGAACACATACAAACACACATCAAAAAGATCATCCACCATGACAAAGTTGGCTTTATTCCAGAGATGCACGGATGGTTTAAGATATGTAAGTCAATAAACATAATAAATCCAAGTTTATGAGATTGCTTAGTGGTTAAGAGAAATAGCTACATTATAACAGGATACATTAAAAATGTATGCTCCAAGCTGGAGAGATGTCTCCGCAGTTATGAGCATTGGCTGCTCTTCCAGAGGACCTAGGTTTGATTCCTAGCATCCACGTGGTGGCTAAGAATGATCCATACATAACTCCAGTTCCAGGGAATCTGACATCCTCTTCTGACCTCCGCAGGAATTGCACAACAGAGATACACTTACATACATGTAGGCAATGCACTCATACACATAAAATAAAAATAAATAATAGTACATATACTCTGTTAAATTTGAAAATGTAAAGGAAATGGATGTATTTAGAAATTCAAGGAAACCACTAATGTTAAACCAAGGACAGATCAACAGGTTAAGCAAACCATAACAAATAAGGAAGTGAAAGCAGTAATACAAGACTCCCTACTAAAAAATGCCCAGACTCAGATGGTTTCACAGCAAAATCTTCACAGACCTTCAAAGAAATCTATAAACAACAATGCTAAAATTGGTACAAAGAGGAAACAAAGAGAGAACTCACAAGCTCTTTTTAGAAAGCTAATTTGCTCTAATACCAATGCCAGGAAAAGACACAACAAGAAAAGATATACAAAGAAATCAAATCCAAAGGATAAAGAAAAGAAATGACCCAATTAAAAAACCCTTTTACAGGGGATAGGGAGATGTCTCAGTGGTTAAGAGCACTGGCTGATCTTGCAGAGGACTAGGGTTTAGTTCCCAGCACCCACATGGCAGCTAACAATTTTCCATAACTTCAGTACCAGGGGATCTGGTGCCCTATTTTGATCTCTACCTGCACTGCTGCACAGCATGGGTGCAGTAGCATACATGTATTCAATACACTCATACACATAAAATAAAAATAATAAATAAAATATTATAAATCAGAACATTAAAAATGAGCTATGGGTTTGAACAGTGAGCTCTCAATAGAAGTAATAAAAATGCCTAAGAAATATTTAAAAATTTTTCAACATTCCTAGTAATTAGGGAAATTTAATATTTCATCTAACTTCAATCAGAATGGCTAAGATCGAGAGGACAAAGGACATCAAATTTGTTGTGGATGTGGGAAAAGGAAAATTCACATTCACTGTTGGTTGGACTGCAAACTGCAACGACTTTAGAAATCAGAAGGATAATTCTTTGAAATCTAAAAATAAATCTACCATTTGATCTGGATAAAACATTCCTTGTCATATACCTAAAGGACTTATTCTATTACAGAGATACTCACACAGCCATGCTTGTTGTTCTTTTCATAGTAGTTAAGAAATTGAAATACCCTAAATGCTCCTCAATTAATAAATGGGTAATGAAATATGGCACATTTACACATGGAGTTCTACTCAATAGCAAAGAGATACAAATTATCTCAGTTTTCACAATTTTGTGAGTTAATGAAAGGCATATGTGATGAGGTAAAGCAAGGGAAATGCTGCAGACATTGTGCTGGGTAATGAACACTATTGAAATGGTACATGAGCATAAACAGTACAATGATATCCTGAAAGCTGATCAGATAACCTAGACAGTGATGTGTCTCTCAGGTGGGTAGCTGGAATGGTGCAGACATGCAGAACAAAAAGGCGAAATAATGGCACAGCAGGAAGCTTTGCCATGCTACCCAGAATAGCACAATTTAAAATTTTATATCTTCTGGAATTTTATATGTAATTATTTTGGACAAAAGTGTTCAGGTTCTTTTTATTTTTACACAAGTGAAGTATTATTTAAATAAAATTCACTTTGTCAGTGCATTTATTTTTTATTATTTATTTATTTATTTATTTATTTATTTATTTTTGGTCTTTTTGAGACAGGGTCTCCCTGTAGCCCTGGTTGTCTTGGAACTCACTCTGTAGACCTTGTCAGTGCATTTATTGACAGAGATACATACAAAATCATGCGATTTCTATTTTACTTTGAGCATTGGTGGGACTGTCTCTGTCTTGATGCTAATTACTGCATGCTGATGCAATTTAGAATTGGTTATGATTTTTCTAGTGTGTTTTTTTTTATTTTTTTTTTTATTTATTTCTGTATGTGTATGAATGCACTGTCTGCCTGCAAGTTTGTGCACCCTTGTTGTGCAATGCCGCAGAGGTCAGAAGAGGGTCTTGGATTCCCCTGGAACTGGAGTTCTCCTGGAATTGGAATTCCAGACGGTTTCGGCCGCCATGTGGGTGCTGGGGATCGAACCCGGGTCCTCTGTAAGAGCGGTCGGCGCTCCCAACCGCTAGGCCATCGCTCCAGCCCATTTTCTAGTGTGTTTTAAGAAGCTTTTGATAATTATATTAGTTTTAAGTAGTACTGTGGAAAGTGAAGCCATGACCAAGGGAAGACTGTTGTACTTTTTTCTCATATTTTTATTATGTTTTATTTAGTGTGTATCATATATTTTTTGCATGTAGGGAGGTGCACCGGTATCATTTAATGGCCATGGGGATAGAAAAGGGCTTATCCCCAAGAACTGTACTAATGGACTCTTGTTAGCCACCATGTGTATGCTAGGATTCAAACCTGAGTCTGCTGCAAGAGCATCCAGTGCTCTTTACCACATAATCACCTCTCCAGACCCCTGCATGTTTCTAAAATAAACATTCTATTTATTGTTTTATGTGTATGATTGTACTGCATACATGTAAGTAGGTGTACACATATCACCCAATGCCTATGCACAGATCTTGGAACAGGGCATGAAATCCCCAGGAACTGGAGTTAGCGATGGTTTTTAGCTGTCATGTGGGTGCTGGAAATTGAGCTTGGGTCCTCTGCAAGAGCAGCCAGTACTCTTAACCACTGTGCCATCTCTGCAGTCCCCATGTTGTGCTTCTTAGTGTTTAACTTTTTTTGAAACATTTTAGTCCTCTAATTCTAAAGGGATCCAATGTGCATCACTTCAAAAGTGATTCACAATGTGTATATTTTAAATTGTTATTGACCTTTTGTACATTTCATACATTGAGTTCTTTTTATTTATTTATTTATTTATTTATTTATTTATTTATTTTTTAATTAGTTTTTATTGATGCTTTGTGCATTTCATACATTTTTTCCA
>VZQC01013142.1:375340-386527 GCA_009823505.1 Rhizomys pruinosus | reverse complement strand
AAAGGGAAATAAGCCTGAACTGAATTGGAAAAAATGTATGAAATGCACAAAGCATCAATAAAAACTAATTTAAAAAATAAAATAAAATAAAATAGGTAGAAGGATATGAAACATATGGTACTAAATTGCTTTTCTTTTTTTTTTTTTTTTTTTTGTAATTGAGACAGGGTCTCCCTACAGCACCAGCTGGCCTGGAACTTATTCTGTACACCAGGCTGGACTTGTCACAGAGATCCCCCTGCCTCTGCCTCCTGAGTGCTAGGACTAAAGGCTTGCGCCACCACACCCAGCTTAAAGAGGGTTCTTAACCTCCATGCCAGGGTGCTGGGAATTGAACCCGGGTCCTTTGCAAGAGCAGTAGGTGCTCTTCACTGCTGAGCCATCTCTCCAGCCCTGGTACTAAATTGTTAATGTATAGGCAACTTATCTTAAAATATTAAAATCCTAATTCCTCAGATATGATTGATAATATTAAAACATGCATTTATCTCTTATTACCCATAACTACCTACTTCCTCCATTGAAATCAAACTACGAATAACACAAACTGTGTTCTTCTTGTTAATAAACCACATGCTATACATCAGAACTGATCTTGACTGTTTTCTATTATTGGCTTTGCTCCAAGGATGAAAATTATTATAATTATTATAACAGTGTGATAAAGAATAAATTGTGCACACTAAAGCAAAGAACAATTAGAGAAACAATTGGCATTAGCTTCTCTTTTTAAATGTGAAGGGTTATTTTCCTAAAGAAGTTTGTTTCATTATACCAAAATTTAAAGGGATGAATATGTTAATCATTTTCTAATAATTTGTTTGGCTATGGGATTTATTTATGTTCATATTGTCATCACTTTGATTAAATGATGGGCCAATTAATGCTTTTTCCTGGTAAATAAAATGCTATGTTACAGGTAAAAATAAAGGCTATTTTTATTTCTAACTGAATTTTTTAAATTTTTTTATTTCTGTATGTGTATGAATGTACTGTCTGCATGCAGGTTTGTGCACCCGTGTAGTGCAATGCCGCGGAGGTCAGAAGAGGGTGTCGGATTCCCCTGGAACTGGATTTCTCCTGGAATTGGAGTTTCAGCCGGTTCTCAGCCGCCATATGGGTTCTGGAGATCGAACCCGGGTCCTCTGCAAGAGCTGTCGGTACTCTTAACAGCTAGGCCATCTCTCCAGCCACTCTAACTGAAATTTTTAAGTAAACACTTTACCTACATATTTTGACCACTACTAGTAAATCATGAATATCTTGAATTATTTTCATTTGTTCTGAGTTTTCTGATCCATGCCAAGATTGTCACAGGATAATGGGGTGAATGTTTTCTAGAGTTATCTTTGGCGTGCTCTGTTAAGTCTGGATAAATTTAGATTCCTGTCTGTTTTAGCTGTGGTGAAGAGAGATTACTGTCATAATGGAAGTACAAAAAGTATATCAGATTATGCACGTATTTTAACTTTTAGAGCTATTTTACTACATTATACTTCATGAGTAACACAGTCATATTAAACTCTGTTGTTGTTTTTTTTTTTGTTTTGTTTTGTTTTTCATCTTCAAAGAGATGTTTCTGGAATTCAACTATGGTTTAGCCTGCACTGTTCATTAATTTGATTTGTTGCTAATCTTGCATTGAAAGAACAAGACACATTGTATTTATCTTATTTTCAGATGCTGTATGTACATGATGTTACCGAATTTGAACATTTTGAACAAAGTTAAAAATCAAATTCTTGTTCTTGTATCTTGAGGAAAATATACAGAATATTTGCCTAAGAATTTAAGAGAAAAGAAACAGCCTGAACTGATCGGAGTCCAAAACGACATCTCCAGAGAGTAGACTGTATTGCTTCTCACCTACTTGTGTCCCTTTTCTAAAGCCTAGGGAACAATTTGCGGAAGAGGAGGCGTGGTAGAATGTAAGGGCTGCGATTGGGTGAATGGCGAAACTACAGCAATATAGACGGGACTCTTACTTGATCAACATGATAGTACATGTAAGCTCCTCCAGCTGGACAATGGGGGCCTCGGGCTGTATGAGTTTGGGCATAGCTGCTTGCAAATTGGTTTTACATGAAGGATACTTGTATTGTATTCATTACTTATTATTAATAAATAAATAAATGAATATGTTCTCAGATGTTACATTAAAAAAAAAGAATTTAAGCTAAAAATTGATAAACCAGAGAGCTTGTGTGTCTCAAAATGATTTTTCAGAGGTGGCCGAGGCAACTCATGTTCTCAATAGCTGTGAACTGGTGTTTGTAGCCTCACCAACAGTTATCCTCACAGTTGTTTGGGGTTTGCTATTCTGCCAGATGTGTTTAGATTTGCATTTGTCTCATTGTCAGGAAGATTCACCACCTTTACCTGTGTTCTTTGGTCTTCTGCCTTTCTTCACAGGTGAGTACTAATCCTGGTTCTCTTTTGCTCACTGGGTGGTAAGACTTTCTCACACGCCCTCCACACCACTTCCCTGTATCTTTTTTCACTACAAATATCTTCTTATAAGGTGTTCTTTGGTCAACAGCATTGCTTCACTTATGTTTGCTGCTTTCTGGCTTGTCTTTCAGATGCCATTCTTTGCCTGATGTATCAGAGGTAACTGTCTATATTACATTCTACTATCCGTATAATTTTGGATTTCAGCTTAAGTCTTTGATCTCATTATAATTTGTACTTATTGTATGAATTAAAAGTTTGATTTCATTTCTCACAGTTTGATTTCTAATTTGATCATCTTTTGGTTTCATTTTCTTTAATTGTTTTTCTGTTTTAGTCAGGATCTCTAAATGTATCCAGTGCTGGCCTAAAAATGGTGTTTCTCCTGTTTCAACGTCTTAGGGGCTGGAATTACAGACTTACACCACCAACACCACCATGCAAAGCTTATAGCACCTTAAAAATCCTTTATTATTACCATGTATGGTATGTTTGCACGTGCATGGTGTGCGTGTGTGTGTGTGTGTGTATGTGTGAGTGTATGTGTGTGTATGTGTGTATACCTTGTCCTGTGTGTGGCACAGTATAATTTCTGCAGTCAGCTTTCTCCTTCCACTTTTATTTGAGTGATAGGAATCAAAATCAGGTTGTCATATCTGTGGCCACCAATTTTACCTTTGGAGCCATCTCACCCACCTTACATCAGACGTTATAATAAATGTCCTTGCCCTCTGTTGTGTAATACCACTTTAATTTGTGTCAATGGTTTCTATACTACAGATTTATTTCTGATATTTCTATAGTATTTTGCTTGCCCATGCAACAAAGTCGCATTGTCTTTCTTACCGTGTTTTAGTTTAATTTCTTAAACTGAAATTATAAATATTTATCATTCTTCTTTCTGATAAATTTGCATTCCTTGTGATCTGAATTTCCATGTGAGTTTTTATCAATCGATCAATTCTACATGAAAGTGTTGGATGCTGATTGGTATAATACAAAATCCAGAATTAAAGAGTGGAGTATTGTCATTTTTGAAAGGAATAAATTCTAATATATAAGCATGTTATGTGTCTGAACAATTTATTCTTTTTAGATTACTGTGACAATCCATGCCAGAAGTCCCAGTATTCAGGAGGAGGCACACGTATGGCCAATCGAAGGAGAGCCTGGATTAAATAATGAGAACTTGTCAAAAATTACTATTTTAATTAAGTCTATGTTCTCTACTTTTTAAATTTGATGTTATTGAAAATTATATTCTTTTTTTTATTTTATTTTTTTAATTTTATTTATTTCCGTATGTGTATGAATGTACTGTCTGCATGCAAGTCTGTGCACCTGTGACATGCAATGCCGCGGAGGTCAGAAGAGGGTGTCGGACTCCCCCGGAACTGGAGTTCTCCTGGAATTGGAGTTTCAGACAGCTCTCGGCTGCCATGTGGGTGCTGGGGACCGAACCCGGGTCCTCTGCAAGAGCGGTCGGCGCTCTTAACCGCTAGGCCATCTCTCCAGCCCTGAAAATTATATTCTTAGTTACACTCTGAAATTGACACATAAGTCAAATTTCTTTAAAGCTCTGATGGGTCATGCTTTCTAAAAGCAGTAAGAGCTCCCTATTTCCCTCGTCTTCCTCCTTATGTCTATCTCTGTTTACCTCTGTCACACTTTCTCTTCTTGAACTTTATTTCTACCTTTCCTATAATACATTTGAACTTGTCTTCATGACAGAAAATAAGTGATTGTATAATTCAGACTCCCAGGCAGTTTTAATTCCCTGTAGTTGATTACCTTGAATTGTTGACTCAGTTTGAAAAAAAAGAGTTACAAAGACACATGTAATATAACACTAAAAATGAATAATTTTCATTATAATGAGTTTGATGAGCTAATATCAAGAGAAAATTCTCAAGACACTCAATTTACAACTTTCTCTTACTAAGGATGTTAGTGCCTAAATTCATATAGTTAACACAGGTTTACCACAGTTGCCTGATTAATTGTGATTACACCAAATCAATTGACAACCATGATATTTTTTTCAAATGACTATCACTAAATTGCCCTGGTATGCCTTGAACAAACCTAACCCTCCTGACTCAACCTTCTCAGTAGCTGGCTTTATAGACTGTGTGACAGAAGTCTGCAATATTTTATTATTGATGAAACTTCATTTTAAGTTCTTTTAAAATTAATTTAGCAAGAAGGCATTTTCTTAGTGAAAGGAAATTTCAAGTACACACACAAAACAAAGGTAGCTAATATAAATAATAGTATGCATAATATGAGTCTCAAAGTCATTGAACAGCAGGCATCAAAGGCCAGGGATCATTGACAGGCTATCCCATGTTCCAGAATTTATTTATGGGAAACCTGCACAAGATCAAGCCAGTAAAAAATTGTAGTATAGAAGGGGAAGTGGCTGCTGAGACCCCCACCCTCAGCAAGAAGCTGTTGGTGGTTGATGGAGTCTGAGGGGCATTCACGTTTTGTGTCCCAGGTGGCTACTGCTATTTTGGTCATATCCCAGTGATCCCACAGGCAGGCATAAGCATTTGTGCACTGCTAATTGGACTCACTGGGCTATTACGAGAAAGAGAGAGAGAGAGAGAGAGAGAGAGAGAGAGAGAGAGAGAAAGAATGTGAACTTAGGAGGGAGATACCTTACAGATAACAGAAAGAGTTGTCAGGAAGGGATGGAGTGGCTATGATCAAAATGTGTTGTATACATGTATGAAATTTTCAAAGAATAAATAAATAGGAGCTGGATAAATGGCTGAGCAGTTAAAACCATTTTATTGACAACATATTACTATTGTAGATCAATTAGGGTCTCAGTACCAATAGGCCTGCTCACAGATGCCATAATTCCAGCTCCAGGGGATCAGATGGCTTCTTCTAGTTTCTACAGGGATCTACACAAATGTGCATCCTCACAAACAGACAAATAATAAATAAATAAATAAATAAATACCCTGAGTAAAGATACGAAAAGAAGTTGCAGAACTTGCAGTAATCAAAAGGGACTCAAAGTGAAACTCAGCTAAGTTGAGAAGATGAAGCTCTTCTTTTTGTATTAAATCCTCGTAGACCAACCAGGTCAGAATTTCAGGACAACAACATGCCCAAGAGAAAAGACGGAAGATCACAGACAATATGTTCTTTGCATAGGTGTCCCTGGAGTATTAAGCAAGGTATTTATGAGAGCATATGGGGGAGTTAAAGGATTTTAAAGCTATAGGCTCAGGAACTTCCATGGAAAAAGGGATTCTTTAATAGTAGGCTTATTCTTTGGTGTGAATAGATTTTTAAAACTCAGGGGCTATGTAAATCACTCAGATGATAAGAGTACTCAGAGTCAAGCATGAAGACATGAGTTCAAATCTCCAGCAACCATGTAAAAGGCCTGGAATGGCTTTCTGTGACTGTAACTCCAGCATGAACAGACAGAAACAAGAAGATCCTGAGAGTTTGTTAGCCAGACAGCCTAGCCCCAAATGGACCCTGCCTCAAGGAAATACGGTGGAAAAAAATGGAAGATGATGACCCCACCCAATCCTTCACTGGCTTCACATGCATGCTCATAGACTATACCCACACATCATATACAAGGACCACACCTCACACATATGAACACAAAATATTTTAAAATTTAGTTTTATTAATTCTTTTTAGAACTACATAGAGTATATTTGGATCATGTCCTCCCCCATCCCTAACTCAGCCTTGATCTCTACTACCCCCTTACTCCCTCCTAACATCTCATCTTTCTTTTTATAATCCAAGTCCAAATTGTGCTGCCCATGTATTCCTGGGTGTGGAAACACTCACTGAAACATGGTCAATCTACCATGGGCCAATATTTAAAGAAACTGAATCTCTTTCATTCAGAAACAATAAACTGTCAATAACTCCCCAGATAGAAGTGGGACTCAGGAGCCCCTACCCTCTCCATGATGAAAGGTGAGTGGCTTGATATTCTGCTGGTCAGGCAACCACAGCTGCTGCAAGTTCATGAGTAAAGGAGCTCTGCCATGTCCAGATAACACTGCATTAGTTTGTTCCTTTCTGACCACCAAATAACGGTCTTTCTGAGCCCTCTTTCACAATGGCCAATGATAATTTCAGGTAGAAGTGTAATATAGATGTTTCATTTATGGATGAGCACTCCAGAGACACTTATTCTCTGAACTCTGACTAGTTATGAGTTTCTACATCATCCACCCCCCACTTCACAAAGAAAAGTCTCTGACATGGTCTGAAAATTCACTAACATATAAATACAGGCATATAAATTTAGGGGGCAGTTTTATATAATATCTGTTTAGCAAAATAATGGTAGGGATCTATGAGCTGACCAACCATGGGTTCTTGTCCGGATTTACACACTGTTCTAGTTTGTCTTTCCATTGCTGTGACAAAACACACTGACACCAACTTGGGGAGGAAAGGGTTTATTCAGCTTACATCTCCTGGGTCACAGTTGATCACTCAGGGAGCCCAAGGTAAGAACTCAGGGCAGGAACCTGGAGGCAGGAGTTGAAGCACAGNCCCCTTGATAGCACTGCCATCCTCCCTCTTGATAGACATGACCACCCTCCCTCCCTCCCCTCTTGTCCTCTGAGCAGCATCTCATGGTGGCTACTTTACAGAGCACTGGGGCTGACCCGATGAGACTCTGAAACTTTGAGAGTCTAGGTTGCTCACCCAGAGGCTGTGATGTATCCCAGGGTTTGAGGTCTAATTGTTCTGCCTGTCTAGTGAGATTCCGAGCACAACCAGAGAGGTGTTGGGGTTCTTAAAGGATGTCAGCCATTTAAATCAGCGAGTAGAGTTGAAACCTGCAGGGCCCCCCAGGCTCTAACTGCAGCGCTACAGCCCGGCCGGCCGGCCATCGTGTCTTAAGTTGTGTTATTCATGTGCTCTGCCGAGTGAATGGGCAACACAGCCTCTCATACTGTGGATCTAATTATAAACACACCAAATAAGCCACCTTGGAAGGAAGGAGAGTCTGGCAGCCTGGGTTAAAGCGGCCTTTAATGAACTTCTTTGGTACTTGTATCTTAGCAACACATTTTATTACATCCTGGTGCAGCTGGACTTGCGCAGTAATTTATCCCCCCCTCGTGCCCCCGCCCTGGTGACTTGAAGGAAGAATATATTCACCTCCACCTGATACCACTTTCCCAAGGTTGGGTTTTTTTCAGTCAGTGAAAAGGATAAATATAGTGCTGGGGGCTGGGACTCTGCTTGTGAGGAGCCTTTTCTGAGGGGCCGTGGCCCATGCCTGCAAGGTGGGATCCCTGCCAGTGTCACATGCTGCTTCATGGATCCTCTTCCATTCACCCAGCACTCTTATCTGGACATCTTTCTTGGGATCACCCTGATTTGGAGATGGCATCAGAAGTGGGGTTCTTGCAGCTCTTGCCACGTCATCATTAGCCTGTAAGTGGGGGTCATGGCACAGAGGCTCCTGCTAGATGAAGTGGATAGAAGGGCAGCCAGGAGAGGGAAGAGCATGTCAGGGTGTGGGGCAGGGACCTCTCCTGGGTACAGGGAGCCCAGCAGTTTCTGTCCTCTGAGTTGCAACTTTTCCTTGGCTGTATGAGTTTCCCAGGGCCATCGTGTTAGAAGAGCACAGCTGGGGGCTTAAAGCAGCACAGTTTGCTCACAGTTCTGGAGGCTGAGCATCTGAAATTAGTTTGTCTGCAGAGCTGCGGTCCCTCAAAGCCCCAGGGAAGGATCCTCCCCACCTCTTCCAAGTGGCCGGGGAGGGGTCAGGGGTGGGGGGTTGCTGATGTTCCTGTGGATGCTCTGCCTATGTCTTCATAGTCCATATCCCCTCTTGCTTGTGAGACAAGGTCTCATATAGTCCAGGCTGGCCCTGAATTCTGTGCTGAGGCTTGATCCTCCTATGGAGCTGGGCATGGACAGAGCTGGCTGGGACTGCCCGCCTCCTATGGAGCTGTCAGAGTTCAGTTTCTGCGGCACAGACTCACCTCTCAGCTGGCCTGTCTCCTGTGAGTTGCACGGTTTGTGAGATTGAGGCTTTTGTCCTGTCTGCTAGCAGGTCTTGCCGGCCGGAGGGCCATGGGCAGATGATGTCCTTCACACTCCTGGGCCATGGAGTGGAGCCCGGGCAGTCCTGAGGCTGCACTGAGTGACTTACTGATGTCACCCATGCCTGGGTTTGGACAGGCCTGTCCTGGCTGAGGACATGTCTCATCTCCAGCTCTCTTACCTGAAAGTTTGTTTAAAGAAGCTGAGGCGAGAGCCCACACTTGCATGACTTTTGATCCTTTTGGGACTCTACCCCTGCTCATCACTGTACATGGGGTAGAGGTGTCCTACCAAGCAGAATGTGAGGGTCTTCAGTTGGAGAAGCTAAATCAGACTTTGCGTAGTTCTCTGCACCTCTAGGAGCTCTTAGGCTCTGTGCTAAGGAGGCCATGGAGAACACAGTGTTCTGTTGGTCACCCTGCTATGCTGGCAAAAGGCGAGGGAGAGGGGAAGGGGAGGGAGGGGGGAGAGGGGGAAGGAGGGAAAGAGGGAGAGGGAGAGGGAGAGGGAGAGGGAGAGGGACTAGGACTAGCCGAGCTGAGGGTAGGTCTTGGTGGCTCCCTCTTGAATCCTCAGACCCCACACCTAAGACATGGCTTGAGGGGAGATAAACTCCCTGCGCATGCACACTTTCCCAGGTTCCTCCATGCCTGTCCCTTCCCAGATCTAGCCAGCATTTAATGTCACAGCTTCAGGCCAAGCGTCCCTGGCTTCCCTGTTCTGTGTCCCGCCTTCTCCCCTGGGCCTGTGCCACACTGGCAGCTTTCCTAATTATTGTAGAATCAGGGCCCTTCACTAATGTCTCCCTTGTCCTTGATGCTTGGTGAGACTTGTGGGATAGACGTGGCCTGCTGGTAGAAGATGTTCTGTTGCAGTAGCTTATAAAAGGATTGTTCCTCTGGGGCTGTGAATATCTTTAAACTTTATTTTTTTTATTTTTTTATTTTTTTATTTATTTCCGTATGTGTATGAATGTAGTGTCTGCATGCAGGTCTGTGCACCCGTGTCGTGCAATGCCGCGGAGGTCAGAAGAGGGTCTCGGATTCCCCTGGAACTGGAGTTCTCCTGGAATTGGAGTTTCAGACGGTTTTCGGCCGCCATGTGGGTGCTGGGGATCGAACCCGGGTCCTCTGCAAGAGCGGTCGGCGCTCTTAACCGCTAGGCCATCTCTCCAGCCCCCTGAATTGGACTTTTTATTTGACAAGCTATGGCTTCTAGAAGGAACATTATCCCCTGTTTGGACTTTTTATTTGACAAGCTATGGCTTCTAGAAGGAACATTATCCCCTGTGTAGGATAGCTTCAATTGAATATATGAATGAATCTATATGAATATATGTGTATGCTACAGAATGAGAAAAAAATGCCAAATATTCATAAAACAGGTCACTAATGTATAGAATAAATGAGAACTAAGTAATCCCACAGTAATATTATCCGTGGTGATGGATTACTTTAATCCCAGCACTTGGGAGGTGGAAACAGGCAGATATATGTGATCTCAGGGCCAGACTGCTCTATAAAGTGAGTTACAGGCAACCTCTCACTACATGGTTAGAACTAGTCTCCAAATAAACATCAAAAGAATTAACAATTCAATAATAAATACACAATAGGAATAAACAAATACAAATTTCAATAATGTCAGCTAACACACAAAAGCATATCAAAATTGCATTAAGATGACACCAAACTCAAATCACAACTGCTATCATTCAAAAAGCAAATAACTACAAACCCTAAGCAGATGATTTTCAACAAATGAAAAACAGAACTTTCAGGTCAACGGAAAAGACCATGACCTTGCTATCTATAGTAATTGTCACATGTCAGTTGTCACAGTATTCATGAGACTCAAATTATGACACCAGTCAGGATACTTCAGTAAGCAATAAAAAAAGGACCTAAACTAAAAATATACAATAGACATTTATTCATCCATAAAGAGGAATGAAATTATGTACAGCTGTATGGAAACAAATTGTCTTAATCATATCATTGGCAAAAATGGATGGAACCAGGGAATGATGCCAATTTTAAACAGCTGGTTTCACAAATAATAATGTTTTCTCTCATATGGGGCAGTTAGGATGGGGAAACAACATAAAACTAAAAGAGGATATATGAAGAATACAAAAGAGGAAGTTCAGGGCTGGAGAGATGGCCTAGCAGTTAAGAGCGCCGACCACACTTACAGAGGACCCAGGTTCTATCCCCAGCACCCACATGGCGGCCGAGAACTGTCTGAAACTCCAGTTCTAGGGGAATCCGACGAACTCTTCTGACCTCTGCAGCATTGCATGACACGGGTGCACAAACTTGCATGCAGACAGTACATTCATACACATACACAAATAAATAAAATTAACAAAAAAAAAATAAAAACAAAAGAGGAAACGTCACCAACTTAACGGCTGAGAAAGAAAAGATACAGGTTTGCATTGAGTAGGATGTACCAAAAAGTGGCAACGGAAAGGCTGACCCGTCTGAACATTCAAAGGAAGAAAAGCCTCAGATTGCCATAAACATCGAACCCCTCTGTGGATCCTACATGTAACAACTAGTTATAATGAGTCCTAATGAAACTTACCTTCTAGGTGCCACAAAGGTTCTGATATGAGAGACTTCCTTGCCTTCCCACCCATAGAACAAGGAGAAATATGACAATGATGAGGTC
>VZQC01013142.1:317831-359244 GCA_009823505.1 Rhizomys pruinosus | reverse complement strand
TTTATGAGTACAAGCATCCTTCATGTGAAACCAATTTACAAGCAGTTGTGCCCAAACACACACAGCCCAAGGCTCCCACCATCCAGCTGGAGGGGCTGGTATGTACAATCAAGCTGATCAAATAAGTGTCCAGTCTATATTGCTGTAGTTTTAACATTCACCCCAATCTCAGCCCTTACATTCTACCATGCCACCTCTTCCACAGATTGTTCCCTAGGCTTAGAAAAGGGGCACAGATGGACGAGAAGCAGAACAGTCTATTTTGTCTGGAGATGTCATTTTGGATTCTGATCAGTTCTGGCTGTTTCCTTTCATGGGCTGACAGTTTGTCCAGGAATAACCTTTCTTTTTTTAATATTTAAGCATTCATGTTTATTTTAGTTAGAAGTATACACTTTCTGATTGCCTATACTTGCAGAAGAGTGAGCATTCTCTTGAAGTCTAATGGATAAAACACCTCTTGGTGTTAATTGGACGATGGAAATTGAACTTACTATTAAAAAATAGACTTCAACATGAAGGTAAGGGTCAGTGGCTTCACAAAGGACATATCAAGGCTACAATGAGACATTAGTAATGTCAAGGGTCTTGGAAAGGATTAAAGAATTCTAAGACACTTTTTCACAGAGTCCAACATGAAGGCTCAAAACTACTTCTATTATAGTCAAAGACAAATCTGTTGTAGAAGACAGTTTGGATTCTATTCAGGAATACTGAGTTGTCGTTGCAGTAAAACAATGAGTTCCAGGTGCTGGACAAATTCTGGAAAAATATGGACTGCATTTACATTTTAATGATGAAACAATGGATATTCTTAGCACATAATTCAATTTTTATTATGCTGAGTGATTGATCAAGTAGAGACATATTGAGTTGAAATTATCTGTCTCTCAGAAAAAGATGCAAGACATGTATGGCACAATGCATGAACTCTGGTGAGGTGGGGATCAGGAGTCTAAAGTGGATTGAGAAATGATGTATGATGTATGAAAAAGTTTAATAACAATAAAAATATGTTAATAAAGAAATTATATGTCTCATAGTGCCCTCAACATTTTACTGACACACTGGTAAATATATCAGCTACCACTCTTGATCTAAAGAAGTTCAACATGGTGAAGAAGAAGAAGAGTAAACAGAGCTGCCCAATTCATATCACACACAGTTTTCAAATACAGTTTATTTTTAATATTTTATTATTAATTATTATATTTATTTATTTTTTACTTATTTTTTCATTTTTTCCCAATAAGTAATAATTTATGAGTACAAGCATCCTTCATGTAAAACCAATTTGCAAGCAGTTGTGCCCAAACACACACAGCCCAAGGCTCCCACCATCCAGCTGGAGGGGCTGGTATGTACAATCAAGTTGATCAAATAAGTGTCCAGTCTATATTGCTGTAGTTTCACCATTCACCCCAATCGCAGCCCTTACATCTACCATGCCCCCTCTTCTTCAGATTGTTCCCTAGGCTTAGAAAAGGGGCACAGGTGGATGAGAAGCAAAACAGTCTACTTTCTCTGGAGCTGTTGTCTAGGATGTAAGCTTGTGGCATCAGGCATGGGTTATTCCTCCAAGGAGAGAGCTAATAGCCAATTAGATTTGGGATATACAGGCATATGGCTGCCACTGCTGCATAGTATTTCCAGGCAGGTGAGGTATAGCTGGTGCTGATGGAGGAGACTTGCTTGACTCTAGGAGACCTACATTTGCTTTATTGGTTTAGTGGCCTTTGGTAACTAACACTCTCTGGTATTCCAGAGACCAACTGTATACTTGCAAGTGTGGTCTCAATACATCTTTCCCATGCTTACATCAGGTCTTTAACAGCAGGGCCTTACTGCCTCTCTTTTTTGCAGGTATCCCAGTTTACAGGCAAGAAGCCTTTACCTTTTGTGGGGGCTTGGATCCCCACATCTCCTTGGCAGAATAATCCATTGCTGATATCAAAGCTCCTGTATTAATATATTTTACTTAAATGCACAGTTTAAGGAGACTTTAGTATTATATTTAGTTCCTATGTCTATTAGTCAATTAAAGAAGGCAGTGTTACTGGTTTTATAAGAGATTACCTCTACAACAGTTATCTCCAATTTACAATTAGAGAACGACCTAATGATCACCATATTTCTCCTTGTTCTATGAAGGAGAGGTAAGAAATTCTCTTGTATTAAAACTTTGCAGCACCTAGAAGGTAAGTTTCATTAGAACTCATTATAAACAGTTGTTACAAGAAGGATCCACAGAGGGGTTTGATGCCTGTAGCAGTCTGAGGATTTTCTTCCTTTCAATGTTCAGATGGGCCAACCCATCTGAACCCACCCCTCCCACCTCTCCTGATTCACCATTTCAATCAGTTTTCTGATGCAGTCTTTCTGTTGTTGTTCTTTTAATATGCATCCCTCTCCACAAGAAATATTTACAACTGGGTTATTGTTTCTAGCATCCACAGATGAGGGATGCCATTTGTTTGTTTTTCTGGGACTGTGTTGCTTCAATTAATATAATATCTTCTATAATATCCATTTACCTGCAAAGTTCATGATGTTGTCTTTCTTTAATGCTGCATAGAACTCCACTGTGTACATGCACCACATTTTCTCTATAACAGTCAGCTCTAATTTACAGTTAGAGAATGACTTAAAAAAAAGAGAATAACTTCATTACCACCATGGTTTTCTTTGTTCTGTGAAAAAGAGGTAAGGAAGTCTCTCATATTAAAACTGTGCAGCACCTAGAAGGTAAGGTTCATTAGGACTTACTATAAGCCATTGTTAAAAATATGATCCTCAGAGATGTTTGATGCCTGTAGCAGTCTGAGGCTTTTCTTCCTTTTAGTGTTAATATGGGCCAACTTCTCTTCTGGTATTTCTTGGTACAACCTACATCATGGAAGGCTGTATCTTTTCTTTCTCAGCCATTAAGTTGGTGACATTAGACCTATGAGAACATACAAATCTTTTCCCATAGTTAGTTTTAAGATTAAATTGAAAGATGTTTGATGATTGTTGCTCCTCTCTTCTGCCCTTTGAATTGCTTCAAGTATTTTATGAAGAGTTGGTTTTCCAGACATTTATTCTATCATTTTGTTTATGTCGTGGAAGATTTTTCTCTCTCCTTCAACTATAATCGACATTTTTGTTGGGTAAAGTATTCTGGGTTGGCATCCATAGTTCTTTAACACTGGGAATGCTTTGCTCCATGTTCTTGCTTTCATGGTTTGCACTGAGAAGTCAGTTGTAATTCTGATGGTTTTCCCTTTGTATTTGACCTGTTTTTCTTTTGTAGCCTTCAGAATTTTGTCTTTGTTTTGGGTGTCTAGCATTTTAACTATGGTATGGTGTGGGGAGTTTCTTTTCTGATCGTGTCTATTTGGAGTCCTATGTGCTTCTTCTAATTGTATGGGTTTGTCTATTTTTAGTTTGGGGAAATTTTCATCTATTATTCTGTTGAAGATCTGATAAATACTATTCTCTTAAGATTCTTCTCCTTCCTCTATTCCTATGATGCAGACGTTTGATCTTTTCATAGTGTCCCATATTTCCTTGTTGTTCCACTTTTGTGTATTTTAAATTTTTTTTCATATTCTTTGAGCTTTTTAGTTGCTCTTCCAGATCTTATATTCTTTGTTCTGCTTCCTCCATTCTATTTTTGAGGCTTTTTCCTTTCCTTTCTTCTTGATTGGATGAGTGTTCTATTTCTTTTTTCATTTCATCCTGTGTTTTCTTTAGTATTTCTATTTCCTTTTTGAGCTTCTCAATCTCTTCTTGGTGCTCCTTACTTCATTGGTTGGCTTCCTTTTTCAGTGTTTCTACTTCCTTTCAGAGTTTGTTTTTTTTCTCCCTCTAGTTCTTTCTGGAGTTTGTCAATCTCTTCCTTTAGTTCTTTCCGAAGTTTGTCACTGTATCCCTTTAGGTCCTTTTTGAGTTTTTCATTCTCTCTCTTTAGTTCTCTGAATTCTTCTTTATTTTCTTTAATTTCTCTGCATAGGTCTGCAATTATTCCTCTCAGATCTGTTTCTTGAGTCACTTCCAGTGGGATCCCAATGTAGTTATTGCCTACAGGGTTGGTAGAACTTGGTGGGGATTATCCTGCACCTTTTCCATGTTGTCCCTTCCTCGTGTCCCTGGCATGTTAGTTTCCCTTTTGTGATTCAAATCACAAATGTCTTTTCACTGTGTTGAAGGCTTGCTTTGCATGCCTCCTTCAGATGCCCTTTATTTTTTGTGCCTCCTTGTTTATGGAGTGTTAACTTGTCTAGGTTTCAGGCTTTCAATTTTGTTTATATATTGGATATTGGAAGTCTAAGTAGCTATTCCCTTCCTGTTCTGAAGGTTATCTCAAAAATTCAACTTGGACATTTTCTCCTCAATTCCAGTTAGGGGGAGGGGAGATACCTGACTTAGTCCATGCCCAAGTACCTGTCTGGAGTGGCTCTGGGCTCCTACCTTAGCAAGCAAGGCTTGAACCTGAGCACCTGAGCACCTGAGCACCCTGCACAAGAACTCACTAATTATGGCTCCAAAGCCTCTGCTGGCTTCAAGGGGGAAGGGCAATCCCATCCGGACAGCCACACCCTACAAGGGTTTACGGTTTAGACCCAAGCACCTCTGCCTCAAACCAGCGAATCAACCATCTAGCAACCCAAAAGTCAATCCACTCCAGGCCCTCCTGTCTGGAGCTGTGCCGGGCTCCTACCTTAGCAAGCAAGGCTTGAACCTGAACACCTGAGCACGCCACACAAGAACTCTCTCACTATGGTGCCAAAACTTCTGCTGGCTGTGACTTCATAGAAATCAAGTCCTTTAATATATACTGTTTATTCTCTACTTCTGTATAAACTTCTACTGAAATATCTTTATACATAAATGTATAATAGTTATTTTGAACATATTATTTTAAACTACACACCTTGTAGACTAGGTTCTTTATGACCAGTCTCTTACAAGCCCTTGGAAATGTTTTTCCAGTCCTGGCACAAATCCCTGTTTCACAGATGTTCTACCTCATGGGAAAGATGTATTGAGACCACACATGCAAGTGTACAGATGGTCTCTGGAATACCAGAGAGTGTTACCAAAGGCCACTAAACCAATAAAGCAAATACAGGTCTCCTTGAGTAAAGCAAGACTCCACCGTCAGCACCAGCTACACCTCACCTGCCTGGAAATACTGTGCAGCAGTGGCAGCCATATGCCTGTATATGCCAAATCTAATTGGCTATTATCTCTCTCCTTGAAGGAATAACCCATGGCTGACGCCACAAGCTTACGTCCTCTAATGGTTAGGAGATGTTATAAGCCATAGTAAGACCTTGTCATATTTAACAGAAAAAAATGTAATTCATGGATTAACATACCATCCAAACATTTGTGTCTATACCAAAATAACCTACCATAATAATTAGTACAGTTTAAGTACCTATATATCTAATTGCTTGTGCTTCATTAGTAGGATTGAAAGGTTATTCCTGGACAAACTGTCAGCCCATGAAAGGAAACAGTCAGAATTGACCAGAGTCCAAGACAACAGCTCCAGAGAAAGTAGACTGTTTTGCTTCTCATCCACCTGTGCCCCTTTTCTAAGCCTATGGAAAAATCTGTGGAAGAGGGGGCGTGGTAGAATGTAAGGACTGTGATTGGGGTGAATGGTGAAACTACAGCAATATAGTCTGGACACTCATTTGATCAACTTGATTGAACATACAAGCCCCCCCCCCCCGCTGGATGGTGGGGCTGTGGGGTTTAGGCACAACAGCCTGCAAATTGGTTTTACATGAGGGACGCTTGTACTCATAAATTATCACTTATTACTAAAAAATGAAAAAAATACTGAAAGATGCAGGACAGTTATGGCAGAATGCATGATCTGGGATGGGGTGGGGTGGGATGGCGGGGAAGGGAAAGGGAAATATGCCTGAACTGAATTGGAAAATGATGTATGAAATACACAAAGCATCAATAGAAATAAAAAAAAGATGTTTTACCTATTTCTCAAATGCTCTATAGCTAAGACACATTTGACTATACTTTAAATTATAACTGAAATAAAATAAGACTATTTCTAAACTATTTCATATTCCCAAAGGCTATTATTCTATTTTCTTTAACACTATGAGAACCTCTTTAATTCTCATCTCAGGTGCTAAAGGAGTACAGGTATAGGTGGTGGCATATATTCATTAGAATATACAATAAAACATTTTAATTATTTCCAACAAAGACAATCAAACCATAATTTTTGCTGAACTTAATTTATCTGTTAGTTGCCTAAATTTATCAACAGACCTGAGTCTGAGTTGCAAGGGCCAGTCCCAAGTCAGAGCCAGGTTTTTACTGGCCCTGTAATACTAGTATCTTACCCCAATAATTTTCAAGAGCTGTTAACCTTAAAAGTATATTAGAACATAAGTACACACACCCACACACATGTGTGCATACATACATGCACACTTACATGCACATGTGCTAAAGCAAACAGTTGACCACTTCCTTCCATTCTTTCCCTCTAGTTCTTTTCAGAGTTTGTCGTTCTCCCTCTCTTTCTAGTTTCTTCCTGAGTTTTTCATTCTCACCCTTTAGTTTTCCTCTTTGTTCTTTATATTCTTTTATTCACTGACTATATCTATGAGTGCTCTTCTAAGGTCTGTGTTCTGGGTTCCTTCCTATGAGATCACATTGTAGGGATCTTCTATAGTACTGATACAGTTTTGTTGGGATTTATTATTTGCTTTTCAAATTTTGTTATTTTTTCATTGTGTTTTTGGCATTTGCATTTGTTTCATTGTTTGCATTTGGGGCACATCTCAAATGCTTATATGGAGGACTGGCTTGTCCAGGTATCAACCAGAGTGGCAAGTTTGCTGTCTCATTTGTTACCTTCTTCAGAGGGATGAAGGGACACTCTGATTTTGCCCATGTGCAGGTAAACTGTGTATAGCTTTGGTGTTGCTGATCTGCATCTGCACCGAGTTGCAGGGCTCACCTGCATCCCAGGAGGAGCCACGATGAGTGCTGAAGTGGAGCCAGGGGCCACGCCTGCACAACACTGAAAACCACGGAAGTCAAGGTTGAGATTCATATCATGAGACAACAAAAACATGGATTTGCTTTCTTAATCCAGTCTTTGTCTCTCGATTGGGATGTCCGGACTATTAATATTTAAGGTTAATATTGTGTATTGTTTCATTTAAGTTTATTTTCCATTTGCATTTTTGGTATATCTTTGTATTTCTGAGGTTATATCTTCATTAATTACCCTGTCTTGCCACTTGGGGATAACTGTTCCTTTCCTCTGTCCTCTAAATTGCTTCGAGTATTTTCTGAAGGGTTGGTGTTCTAGACATGTATTCTTTCATCTTGCTCATGTCATGGAAGATTTTCCTTTTGCCTTCAATTATAATTGACATTTTTGCTGGGTAGAGTACCCTGTATTGGCATCTATAGTCATTTACTACTGGGAATACTTTGGTCGAAACTCTTCTGGCTTTCCTCATTTGCATTGAAAAGTCAGCTGAGATTCTGTTGGGATTCCCTTTATATGTAACTTGTTTTTCTCTTGTGGCTTTCAGTAATCTGGCTTTGTTTTGTGCATCTAGAGTTTTGATTATGATATGGCATGGAACATTTCTTTTCTTATCTTATCTATTTGTTGGTCTATGTACTTCTTGTACTTATATAGGTATGATTTTTCAATTTGGGGAAATTTTCTTATATATTCTGTTGAAAATCTGGTTCATACCATTGTCCTGGATTCTTCTCCTTCCTGTATACCTATGATGTGAATGTTTGGTCTCTTCATGGTTTGCCGCATTTTCTGATTATTCCAGTCTTGTTTTGTTTTGGGTTTTTTTTTTTTTTTTAAATTTTCACAGTCTTAGCTTGAGCACTCCAGTTCTTCCATGTGATCATCTAGTCTTGACATTCTATTTTCTGTTATATCCATTCTGGTACTGAGGCTTTTTCCCATCCTTTCCTGTTGACTTGACAAGTGTTTGATTTCCTTTTTCATTTCACCCTGAAATTCCTTTAGTATTTTCACTTTCTTCCAGAATTTGCCATTCTCTCCTTCTAGTTTTTTTATTTGATTTTTGGCTTCCTTTTGCAGGTCAGCCTGAGATTTTTTTTTTCAGTGTTTCCATTTCCTCTGGAGTTGATTTTTTCTCTCCCTTTATTTTAGTTCTTTAATTTGTTCTTTATATTCATTGATTTCTTTGAGAATATTTATGATTGTTCCTTTATGACCTGTGTCCTAGGTTAGTCTTCTATAAGACTGGTAGAATTTGGTGTTGATTTATTATGTGCTTTTCCCATGGTTTTTCATTGTATTTTTGGCACGTGGGTTTTTTTTTGTTTGTTTGTTTGTTTGTTTGTTTGTTTTTATTCTGATGTGAATCTCAAGTATTTCTCTGCTGTGTTGAAGGTTTATTTTGCTTGTTTCCTTCAGATGTCCTTTGAGATCTTCTCATTTATGGAGGGTTGCTTGGTCTAGGTTTCAGATTTTCACTTTTGGTTATATATTGGAAGGTTCAGCAAACACTTTTTTTTCTTGTCTGAAGAGTCTCTGAAATCCTGATAGGTAACAGCCAGGTCAGTTTGCTGCTGAGTGCATGCCTGATCGCTCACCTTGGCTTCCTGCCGGGCAGTTCCTCTACGTTAACTGTGAAGTCTAGTAGACTGGGAATCACAATGTGGCAGATTCTCGGTGTCGTCTACTGCCTTGTGCTCCAGAATGATTATTGCTTCTCCCACTGGGCCACCTGCACTGAAGGTTGAGCAAGGGCAAGGCTGTACTCCCTTGGCCCCACACGCTGGTACCCTGTGGGCCTGCTGGCTGGCTGGCTTGCTAACTCAGCCCATGCTGCTACACACACAGGTCTCAGGTGAGATGTTTTGGCTGGCTGGCTGGCTGGCTGAGTCGAGGTCACTAGCCACACAGGACCCTGGTCTGAGCACACCTGTTTCCAGTGTGCTGTTTCCTGTAGGTCTGCTGGCTGCCTGGCTGGCTAACTCTGCCCCACATTGTTTCTTCTTAATGATAACCAGGACACAAATATATCTTATAGTACAATAAAATGACTATCACTTACTTGAAAAATTACACTGAAATCCCCTATTAAACATTTTTTATAAACTTTGAAATTATAAGATACTTATTTAATATCTTAACTCTTTTCTTTTTGTTAAAAAGTAAGGTTAAATTTAAAATTTCCATATCTAAAGTATGGCAGCACATAGGAGATGGAAGCAGAAGGTCCAGGAGTTCAGATAATCCTTGAGTCCCTAATGGGTTTAGGACTAGTGTGGGTCACCTAAGACTTTATCTCAAGAAACCAAACAGACAACCTAAAATCAAGTGTCTGCCAATTCAAAGGAAACCATGAAAAAATAAAGATATGACATATTCTAATAAATGCCAAATATTTTGTGAATAAAAATTTTCCATAACTTATTACAAAATGCTAACTTCAAATATGACTATAAAATACATATATAAGAAGACATTTATCAAAAGTTTAAATATTCATCCATTTCTCCCAGGTTTTCAAACAGTACAGTATAGGTTTTTGAAGTATTCCTGTATGATTATCTGGATCTTTTCATTGTTGTGATATTTCCCCATTGCAGATTCTATTGATTTGGAGTTGTTCTTTCTTTTTGTTAACTGAGCTAGAGGTCTGTCTACCTTGTTTATTCTCTCAAAGAACCAAACTTGGATTAATTGATTGTTTTGTATTGCTTTCTTTGTTTCTATTTCATTGATTTCTGCTCTGATTTTTGTTATTTCTTCCTGTCTGTTGCATTTAGGGTTCATCTGTTGTTGCCTCTCAAGTGCTTTTAGAGTGATGCTGGCTTCATAGAAGGAATTTGGGAGAATTCTCTCTGTATCCTTCTGGAAAATTTGAGTAATAATCGTGGTAAGTCTTTTTGAAATGTTTTTTTTTATTTTTATTTATTTCTGTATGTGTATGAATGTACTGTCTGCATGCAAGTCTATGCACCCGTATTGTGCAATGCTGCAGAGGTCAGAAGAGGGCTTCAGATTCCCCTGGAACTGGAGTTCACCTGGAATTGGAGTTTCAGACGGTTCTCAGCCACCATGTGGGTGCTGGGCATCAAACCCAGGTCCTCTGTAAGAGCAGTTGGTGCTCTTAACTGCTAGGCCATCTCTCCAGCCCAAATGTTGTATAGAATTCTGCCATGAAACAGTCTAGGCCTGAGCTTTTTTAGTTGGGAGGTTTATTATTACATCTTCAATTTCTTCATATATTATGGGTCTGTTTAAGCTGTCAATGTCTTTTTGGTTAAGCTTTGGTGATTCTTAGGATTTCAGATATTCATCCACTTCTCCAGGACCTCAAGGCACAGATTAACCCCAGCACACTCATAGTAGGGGCCTTCAATACCCCACTGAGCCTTTTGGACAGGTCAACAGGACAAAGATTAAACAGAGAGACATCTGAACAGGTCAACGAGACAAAGATTAAACAGAAAGACATCTGAACTGAATGATATGATACAACAAACAGACCTCACAGACATCTACCAAATATTCCACCTTAATACGAGAGAATACACTTTCTACTCAACACACCACAGAACATACTCCAAAATAAACTGCATATTGGGACACAGAAAAAACCTCCATAAATACAAAAAGATTGAAATAATTTCATGCATTCTATCAGACCACAGGGCAAAAAGCTCAATATCAACACCAGGATAAGCCCTACTATCTACAAGAACTAGGCAAAGATACAACCAAAAAGGAGAACTATAGACCCATCTAATTAATGAAAACAGATGCCAAAATTATAAACAGGATACTGGCAAATAGCATACAGACTCCCCTATCTACTGTTATTTTTTTTATTTCCTTCCTTAGCCTGTTGAGCTTAAGGAAAGTAGAAGCCCAAAGTGCCAGGGGGAGTCTTAGCTTCCAGAATTCAATGGAAGTTGCTGAATACTCCTGGCATAAACACTCCCCCTTTGGAGCCAAAACTTCAGACCAGCAGAACGCAAGGTCGTCGGGTACAGGAAAGCAAAAACTTTCCCTACTGGGTCAGCTGAGAGGTCAATAGTGAGTGGAATTTCCCACTTTCCACCCCATGTCCTAGACCCATGAATTCTTCTATATGAGAAACAGGTACCATATAGTTGACGCTGATTTCAAAGCATATCTGCTCTGCTGGAGAACCTCAATAAAGCCCCAAAGACCTCAACAGGTTATTTTGTCTTACTTAATTTTGGGCATCTTCCAGTTTAATAACTCGTGTGAGATACTTGGAGTTTCTTCCTCCAACCGAGGCCCTCCTTAACACCATTCAATGACCTAGATCTTTGGGAGCCAGCTTGCTTCGTGTAAGATTGTTGAGGTTCGATACACATGGTAGAGCCGAGTTGAGTAGTATCATTTATTTATTATGCAATTGGGTGCAGGCGGCCCCGACAGCGCACTTTATTGGCTGTGAAGTGATGTTCTTCCGTCTTTGGTCAGAAGAATGCTGTGAGGAATACCATGATGTGGATAAAGCATTGTGTAAGTCCCTGGATGGGTCTCACGTTTAATGTGGTCAGTAAATGCATTAAACGTGCAGCCCGAGGGTGCAGAAATTCCATAACCAGAATAAGTATCGTTTCCTGTAAGGACAAAAATGCTGTCCCCATCCAGGATGGAAGTGGTCCAATGTAGTCACCCCCTCTCGCCCACAGACACCGCGCTTGTATGAGCCACATGGTCATACACTCTAACCAGAGAAATAGACGACCATACAAAGGTTGGCAGTCAAAGGTATAGAGGTAACTCTAAGAGAGTCAATTAGCAAAATCTTGGCACTAGAAGAATTCGGCCGATCGATGCAGCGATCTGTGAAGAGCGCTAGATTGTCTAACGCTTTATCGGTGCAAGTTATTGGTTTTTATATGGTGCCATGTAGTGTCGTCTGGTGGTGTGTGAGGTGCACCAATTCAGCACTGACACGGAGACACACCTCTCACTCCTGCCACTCGGAATTGGCTAGCCAAAAGCCAAATAATACAGGAATATGATTCTTGTCCATTTACAGGCCTTCAACTTTGTTGCATGTTGGCGGCGCAACTCAACCAATTGACAAACACGAAGGGCATACCAGCCTGGGAGTAAAGAGGCTGACGAATCACAGATGGGACTTAAGTTCTTTCATAAGACCCTGATATCTCTACATCTTGAGGTTCATTTTAATCGCGTCCATGGACCTACGAGGGTGCTGAGGAAACTCAAGGAGACCTTTATTGAGGAGATGAGACATTGAGAGTATATTCGATATTTGACTACTACAAAGTAAATTGCACGGAATATGCCTTGGATGCCATAATTTTACAGAGATGGCTCTAATCACCAGGAACATACTTCTTCGCCAAAACAATTCGTCCTTTCTACACTTCAATTTTCCAAGTCCATGCATACCTTCCAAGGTTCCACAATTAGACCAATTCTCCATGACATAAGAATCATGATCCAGATGAAAAATCAAAGATATGTAAAACCATCCGCAATCTTCTTTCGGTCTAATTTGATCGCTGGTTCCAGGTCAAACTATGCGACAGCTATGTGCCCATCTGCCAATAGTCTGGCTCGACTGTGAAAGACGTTTCCTTTCGCACCACAGTGTCCTTATAGGGTTGTTCTTCAGGCAGGAAATATGAGCACGTGTTATAGATGCTTTGTGCTCGCGTGCAATCCGCAATTCCTCTGGGCGTCGGCTGTAGCTCTGACGATAAGGCGCCGTGTCCGGCAGAACCATCTCGAGCTAGAAAAACAGAGTGTTATGGAACAAGCTGGGCCTCCCCACCTCCGCTGTAAAAATAAATAGATGAGGTTCTCTGTTTCCTCAAGGCCAATCACACTCAGTATCAATGCCGTTGCTTAAACGCTGAGAAGCCGACTAGGTATCATACTATATGACAACTACACCAAGGAGGGCATTGAGTTAACTATGGAGTAGAATAATTTCATAAAGGCAAATACTAAGTTGGGGCCGCTAGATTTTCATGTTAACTTCTAAAGAGATATTATGTAGTTTTGGCATCGTCAGGTGCGCATATCGGACTGACTCTATGGACAGTAAGACCTGTACATGCGTATTAGGCTTACCACTTATTAGCAACTATTTACCTCTATTTTAGGCGAATTGGGCTGTTACTCTTGACTGCTCACATGTGGCTATGACTGTTGCACGTTTCCTAACTCTTCATATAGGATACTAGGGATATGTTAAACCTAGGGGACCTCACGAATTAAAAATGCACAGATGGATCTTCCACATGTATTGTTGAACCAGGCTCTCGAGAGGTCCGCCAGTGGAGCACTTGGTGGCCCCACTTGCTCCACAAAATCGTTCAGTTGGCGCGTAGTTACAGCCCCCAATATGCAAGGCTTTCATACGATGTACCTGATCATACCTACTAGTAGAAAGGTGTTGCATAGAACAGGGATTTGTTTGCAGGTGGACATGACAAATAATACGAAGCCTTCTGCCAAAAATACACCAGTGTGTCTCTTCCAATTGTGATTCAACCTATGGCGAAGCCTGCCTAATCAAGCACTTACCAGACAGACTCAATCAATCTACTCTGCCACTCAGACTCGAATAAACCAAAAGTCCACACGGCAGACACCATAATTTGAGCGATGTCTGTCTGGACTCTAAGCTCAGTTGTCGACTTAGGGGCAGAGCAGGTTCACTGACACGACACAGCCATAGAGTAGCTACTGAGAGTGGAAAAGCTTTTCCCTGTTCAAAGACAGGACCACCACCTCTAAGGTAAGAGTACAAGAAGGTGTGATGGTGATGATGACCAGCACCAAATGATTTTTTACCGTTTCTAGTTTGTCTTCCATGCTGTGACCATCCAAACACATCATGATCCAAAACTACCAACTTGGGATGGGAGAGAATGCGCGCATTATGCCTCACTTAATTCTTCTATCTGCTGCGAGATATACATAATCAGTTCATTCCAGCACTTAGGGAGCCAAGAGCCAGGTAACCAGGGCAGGAAACCTGGAGGCATGGAGCCTTGAAGACAAGCAAGCCAAGGAGGAATACAGCCATTTAGCTGTGGACTTCGCTTCTCAGCTAAAGCACTATTCTATCTTGGTATCAGGTTCTAGAGGACTACACCCATCTTACGAAGCGATTGTGGAAAAACAAACATAAAAAGGACAGGGATTAGAACTCCCACTTATCGCGGATGTGGGTTGGAGAATTAGGACAGCCTCTTTAGCACGCAAGAGGCTAGAGGAGAGGAATTTACGTATGGGTAGATCTGGATTTTTTTTGAGACATGAGCGGTCAGTGTGACGAACGATAATTCTAACACAGATAAATTGTAAACATATGCCCCGAATATTAGAGGTATTCAATACCTACATATCTTCACTCATTCATGCTGTTTATTCACAATCTCTTCATTTTTCCACAATCTCACATCACTACATCTCCAGTCCGGACGTTTCAGAGTTCACCCTTTTCCCCACAGTCACGCTCGCCACACATTTATAGCATGTGGTGACTGAATAATATAGGTATACAAAGCTTTATCATGGCTAGGTGATTATTGTATAAATTTGCGTTGTAAAATGCAGCCCAAAAGGAATAAAAGTGAGCGCTACCAGCATTGGATTTATTCACTGCAGTTTAGACTCTTTTGGCTTGCTTTTGAGGTCAGATTTAAGAATTCTCTTCCAGACGCATCGCACAACTTGGCCAAAACTTCTTAAGAACTTGTTGTTTTCGAATCAGGAAATGACAATGGTCCATTCTTCTTAAATGGATCACTGAAAAAACATATTTTCCTCTATCAGTTTATAATACTATCTTTCAAAAATTTATTCCCTCTGTTCTAGCAGACATGCATAGAGNAACCCACATCCAGGAGATCATCCATCATGACCAAGTTGGATTCATACACCAGAGATGTAGGGAAGGGTTTAACATATGAAATCAATAAATATCATAAAACATATAAATTGGACTGAAAGACAAAAAAATCACACAGAAATCACACCATTATCTCAATTAATGCATAAAAGCCTTTACAAAGCCAGGCAAAAAAAAAAAAAAAATCCCTTCCGGCATAAAGTCCAGAGGGAATTGGATTGGAGGTTATCATTCCTCAATGTAACAAAGCCAATACAGGAAACCCACAGCCATTATCATCATAAATGGGGAATGAGACAGAAGTATTCCGCTTAAAGGTAGGAACTAGGCAAGGCTGTCTACTATCCCCAATCTTTTTCAATATTGTGTTTGAAACACTTGCTAGTGTTTCAATAAGGCAAGAAAAGGATTAAAGGAGTACCAATTGGTAAAGAGGAGCCAAGCTATCACTTTTTGCTGAGAATTTATGGTTACTTAAGGGATGCTAAAATCTGCACGAAAACTCCTAGAATGATAAAAGTTTCAGTAAAGTGACAGAATGCAAAATTAACCTACAAAAATAATAGCCTTTCTTTACAACCAAGAACAAACAACTGAGGAAGGATTCCAAGGAGCCTTTCCACTCACAAGAGCTCAAAAAAAAATAAAAGACCTAGGAACAAAACCTAACCAAAGACAAACGCAAAATCTCTACCAACAAAAATTTTAAAACCCTGAAGAAAGGAAATTGAAGAAGACATCAGAAGGTGGACAAATATCCCATGCTCATGTTGTGTTGGGAAAATTAATATAGTAAACTGTCCATTCTACCATCTACCCAAACTCTTGTACAGACAAAATGCAGTCCCAAGTAAAATCTCCAAGAGTTTCTTCACAGGCTTGGAAAAAAGTCCTTAATTTCATTTGGAAATAACAAAACACCCTGAAATATCCAAAGCAACCCTGAGTTAAAAGAGCAATATGCGGGGGAGGGGGACCTCTATAAACCAGACTTCAATCTATACTACAGGGCTATAGTCAGAAAAAAAAAAAACAGCTTGGTAATGGCACAAAAACAGACCTGTTGAAGCAATGGAAAAAAACTGAATATCCAAACTTGGGCACATAAAATTTCAGGCCACTTCATATTTAACAAGGTGGCCAAGAAGACACATAGAGGAAGACACATCTTCAGCAAGTGGTGTTGGCAAAACTTGATCACTACTTGTAGAAGAATAAAATTAAACCCCTACCGCTTGCCCTGTACAAAAGTTCAACTCCAGATGTATCAAAAGAAGTCCACGTGAAACCCAAACTCTGAAGTCAATAAAGAAATACTTGGCAGCAGCATAACAAGACATAGGCCATATGAAAAAGATTTCCCTAATCAGAACAGCAGCTTGTGCAAGAAATAAAGATTGACAATAGTCATAAAACAAACAGCTTGGTACTGGCAGAAAAAAAACAAAACGACCTGTTGACCAATGGAAAAAAACTGAGATCCAAACTTGAGCACAAACAATTTCAGCACGTCATATTTAAACAAGGTGGCCAAGAATGACGCAATAGAAGGAGAGGAAAGACACCATCTTAGCAAGTGGTGTTGGCACAATTGATCACGACTTGTAGAGAAATAAAAAAAAATTAAAACCCTACCTCTTGACCTGTACAAAGTCAACTCCAGATGTATCAAAGAATTCCACGTGAAACCCAAAACTCTGAAGTCAATAGAAGAAATACTTGGCAGCAGCATACAAGACATAGGCATATGAAAAGATTTCCTAAATCAGACAGCAGCTGTGCAAGAATAAAGATTGACAATTGGTAAATGGGACCTCATTAAACTCAAAAGCGTCTGTACATCAGAAACAATCAAGGAAATGAAGAGAAACCCCACAGAGAGGGAAGAAAGCTTCACTGCAGTTACATCTGACAAAGCATTGATTTCCGGAGATAAACTACTAAAAATAAAAACAAAGAAAGCAAATAATAACTCCACTCAAAAGATGGAGTCAAAGAGCTGAACAGAGACTTCAAGTGAGCAATTAGTTATGGCTGAGAAAACATCTTAAGAAGTGTTCAATTTGCTTATAATTAAGGAAATGCAAATTAAACCAATTAAGATATCATCCCACTCCAATAAAACTGGCTAGGATTAAGAAAACAAATGATACCAAGTACAGGAGAGGTTGTGGAGAAAGGGGGAACATTCTTCCATTGCTGGTGGGAATGTAAACTCATACAGCCACTATGGAAAGCAATGAGGAGAACCCTTGGAAGACTCTGAATGAGTTTGCCACCTGTATTAGTCAGGGTTCTCTAAAGAAACAGAAGCAACAGAATGAATATATATAGCATATACAATTTATTGATTTGCTCACAGTGACAGAGTTCAAGGATTGCCAACAGTAGCTGCACCACACTGGAAAGGCCAGAGAATCCAGGGAACTGCTCAGTCTGCAAGGCTGGATGTCTCAGTAGTCCAATCCAGTACTGAAGGCCCAAATGGGATTCCAGGAGATCTGCTGGTCTCAGTACACACTGGGATCCAAAAGGTTGATCACAGGCAGACAAGACAAACTCACCAGAATGAGAGAGGCAAGCCACAGGAAGAAAAAGGGACCAGCTCCTTCTGCCGTGGCCTTATACAGTCCGAGAGGTAATGCCCACATTTTGGGGTGGGCCATCCGGGTTTAGGGGTCCAATCGAAGACCTTTTTCTCTTATTTGTCCTTAGTCCAGTCAAGTTAACACCAGGATTAAACGCGATCACAAGTCCACCTCACACAAGTCACACAAGTCCACCTTGTTCAGCTTGACACCCAATAAATAGTCCCTCCTTATGTTATGCTTAAATGTCAATTGCAAAATGATGTCATGGTCATAAATTCCCCTAACATTTTATAAGTATCTCATGTACAATAACAAAGCATTATATCTGAGTGTAGGTGGTAATTTCCTTGAGGAACACTTAGTCCCTTCAGTATCTAATAACCAAAATATGACAACACGTACACATATCTCAGTGGCACATTCAAAAGGGAACAACACAAGTATCCACTTAATATATATATATATATATATAATATAATAGATATAAGATATATATATATACAGAAGGCACCTTCTTAACCAAATAGGAAAAAAGTTAATATCTTAAAGTTAATATTATTTTCCATGTTTCTGCAACTGGTCTCATGGGCCTCAGCTGATAATTTATGACTACCTTCTTCTACTACCCATTCGTATTGTCCTCACATCAGGCAAGCAACTCCTGCATGGTGTCTTGCTCTTTCACTGGAGGAGTAGACCCATACTTTCATCCTCTGAGGATCTTGGGCCATTTATTGTCCTGTCGGGTTTGGGTTGTTGGAGTTTAACATTGACCTTAATCATAGGACAAAGTAGCACCAGAATGCCCCTTCCAGCATCTTCCTGCCTTCGCAGACATAATCTTTCTTGCCACCATTGTGGAGAAAAAGTCCAATTTTCCCCCGGGTAGTCTGGATCAAATACGCTCTCACTACTAGTGTTATTCCTTCCTTAGCCTGTGCTTAAGGGCAAGTAGAAGGGGCAAAGTGGCCCAGGGGGAAGTCTTAGCTTCCATAATTCAATGGAACGTTTGCTGTATCCTCCTGGCAAAAGCACTTCCCCATTTGGACCAAAACACTTCTAGACAGCAGAACGCAAGCAACAAGGCAACATCATTATTTTCCTTATTTTTCCGCAATTTCTCGAATGTTTTATATATAGAGTCGCTAAATTCCTGGCTTCTCACAAGAGGCGAGTCAGGTGAGTCAAATGGATCTATCTTCATAATTACATCAAATAGTCTGCACCAAGGATTATGATTCCTCTTCATGCCACCAGGAAAGCCTTCAGTAACTCTAAGCTTCATTGAGTTGGAGAGCTGGCTCCAGAGACTACCAAGCCCACTAAAGAAATTCATCCTTTCAATTCTGTTTCTCTAGAACCACTCCTGGTACCAAAATCTGTATTAGTCAGGGTTCTCTAAAGAAACAGAAGCAACAGAATGAATATAAATAGCAATATACAATTTATTGATTTGCTCACGTGACAGAGTTCAAGGATTCCAACAGTAGCTGCACCACACTGGAAAGGGGAGAATCCAGGGAACTGCCCAGTCTGCAAGGCTGGATGTCTCAGTAGTCCCAATCCAGTACTGAAGGCCCAAATGGGTTCCAGGAGATCTGCTGGTCTCAGTACACACTGGGATCCGAAAGGTTGATCACAGCAGCAAGACAAACTCACCAGATGAGAGAGGCAAGCCACAGGAGAAAAAAAGGGACCAGCTCCTTCTGCCGTAGCCTTAAAAGGTAATGCCCACATTTTGTGGTGGGCCATCCGGGTTGAGGCGGTCCAATCAGAAGACCCTTTTTCTCTTATTTGTCCCTTAGTCCAGTCAAGTTAACACCCAGGATTAACCATCACTTCTTTCTCATCTTGAGGGGCTTGGAACAGGAAAAGGCAATGTGGAGAATGGAATGGAAAGCAATGTGGAGAACCCTTGGAAGATTCTGAATGAATTTGCCACCTGACCCAATTATACCACTCCTGTGTATATACCCTCAAGACACATCTTACAGCAGAGATACATGCACAGCCATCTTTATTGCAACTCTCTTCCCAAGAGCAAAGAGTTGGAAGCAACCCAAGTGCCCCTCAACTGAACAAGTGGATAGAGAAAAGTGGTACATCTACAAAATGGAGTTCTATGCACCAGTAAAGAAAGATGGTATCGTGAACTTTGCAGGTAAATGGATGGAGCTAGAAGATATCATGCTAAGTGAAGTAACACAGTCCCAGAAATACAAATGACAAAATGTTATCTCTCATCTGTGGATGCTAGCACCAATTACCTAATTGTATGGCAAAGTGAGCAACATTAATGTGATCTGAAAACAACTGTGTTCTTATATTGTGAATCCCTTAAAAATAAATTAATTAAAAAAGAACTACAAAATGGAAACAAAAACAAAAACAAAAACAAAAAACAAAACAAAGATAAACCCTGCCTGAATTTCCAGCCTGCTGCCCTATGGAATTCAGACTCATGATGGCAAAGCCTGCTGTGACATAAACACCTTGCCATTTGTTTGCCATCACTGCAGATGTTGGAATTGCTGGCTTCCAAACTGTTGAAAGACAGATCTTTAAAATAACTCTCTCACATATCTTCAAATTATATATATATACATATATATATATATATGTATATATATATATTTAAATAAAATACTTAAAATCATAATTTGTAAATTTTCCCTACCATGTTTTCAAATAAATATATAGAAAAATAACAGATTTTGATATCTTAAGATATTGTGATAAGTAAAATATGTGTATCATATGTGGTTTATACAATCCACATTGAGCAGCTCTTTGGAATCTACTTGATGCTATGAAGGAGGAGCTTCAAAAGCAGTTATTTCTTTGACCCATAATTCTCATTGTGGGGAAACTGGCCCACTAAAAGTTGTATGTACCTCAAAGCCAATGTTTAATAGCATAGGCATTCTCAATTCAGAAATAGGAATAATCAGCCAGGGTCACAGCAAAGTAGTAAAGTATCTATCTAGTGTGTATTTGATACAAGATTTAATGCCAGGCACTGCAAAAAATTAACAAACACATAAAATAAAATGAAAGTGAATAATCAAAAGGCATACAGATCCATGTGCCAGAGCACTGGACTTCCCAGCAGAACTGGTATATTTCCCTTTGTTTGACAATGTAGGAACCATAAGAACAAGGGCAAGATGTCTGCTCTTCATATTTTTTTTTAATTTTTATTTATATTACAAATATATTACTGTCTACATGCAGGTCTGTGCACCCGTGTCGTGCAATGCTGCGGAGGTCAGAAGAGGGTGTCGGATTCCCCTGGAACTGGAGTTCTCCTGGAATTGGAGTTACAGACGGTTCTCAGCCGCCATGTGGGTGCTGGGGATCGAACCCAGGTCCTTTGCAAGAGCAGTCGGTGCTCCCAACCGCACGGCTATCTCTCCAGCCCCTGCTCTTCATATTCTTACTGATTGAAATGACTGTTCTTCCTTTCCTACAACCACATGGCCTTAAGAGAGGCACCTTCCTGATTCTCTGTGTCTCTGTCTCTCCATCTCTCTCTCTTTTACTTTCTCTTTCTCCCCCTCTCTATCTCTATAAATGACAGTTGGGACCTTGAGTAAGAGTCCCAGAAGGAAGCAGAACCTCCTACATGCTAGCTTTGAACCTACAGTCCTCATGATTCCTCCGTCTTTATCTACCAAATTTACCTCAATTTCTGTTGGAACTCAAGGAACCTGAGAGTAAACAGTTCCTGTCCTGTATAAATCTCAAAGCACCAGGGCAATTTCTCTCTCATTCCATGAAAAGCAAATTTAATTTTTCTAGAGAATTTTGACTGTAAAATAAAAGAAGTTATTGTTTTAAGATCCAACTCTATTAAGGGAACATACAGTTTTATTTTTAAATGCTAATATTTCTTTCAGTGTTCTCAGAAATTACTGACTTGAAAGAAGAAATGAGAATGATAATTCATTAAGTAAATTTCCTTTGTGGGCTGATAGGCCTTTTAAGTGTTATGTTGAATAAAAAGATGTATATTGTATAATACATGTAAAATGCATAACATGAAGAATGGCTACTTTTCTTCTAAGGCAATGAGCCAACTACTCAACTAAAAATGAAACATCTAATATTTCAAATGAGTATTCTGTAATCCAAAGGTCTGTATTGGACATCTCTAAAAGAAAATATTAAGAAAATATATGTATTTTTATAATTCTTTAAATTATGGAAATAACTTTTAGCTCAAGCTCAAAGTATAAGTAATCTTTTCTGGGAAAGTTCCCATTAAAATCTTTATTAAGTTATAGAAGATATAAAAATATATTGATACTCAACTTGTAATTTGAGAAAGTACTATTAACACCAATAAGGATAAATACAATGGAAAAATATGTTCTAATTTTCATAAGCTTATTCCATTATAATATTCAGTCTGTCAGATAAATGTATGAAATTGTTTTTCTCCCTTCATTTTTCTTTGTGCATCTGTTCAGAGAAACAGAGAAACAATGAGAAACTTAGAGCACAAACTAAGAATATCCTATATTATATATGAAAGCTTTTAGGTGGTCCATTAGTAGTCAACATGTACTAGCCATTTGTTGGTTGACATACTTCGTAAACAACTGAATGCCTAATTGCATTCTGTGGGCTGGCAATGAGGGGTACCAGAGAGCAGAGGTGTTAGTATTACTAGCACACTGTGTCTAGAGCTGTTAGTCCATATAAACTAAATAGTCAAGATAGGAATTAAAAGGAAAAGCCATGATGTTGTTCATGCCAATTAATTATGTTTTTATACATCCTTCCAATTTATTTTGGATTCTTGATTTTAGAATCAAAAGCAGAAATTAAATAATAGTCCACATTAACCCACTAAAGCCATGTGAGTTGAACCCATTGTAAATTCAGATCATTAACAGAAACTTGAAATATTCTAAACTTGCTTTCAAATTGTAATAAAAGCTTCATTTAATTTTTTATTTTTTTATTTAAAAAATTTTTATGTATATGAATGTACTGTCTGCATGCAGGTTGGTGCACCTATGTCATGCAATGGTGAGGAGGTTAGGAATAGGGCGTCAGATTCCCCTGGAACTGGAGTTAAAAATGGTTCTTAGCTACCATGTGGGTGCTGGGAATCAAACCCGGGTCCTTTGCAAGAGCAGTCACTGCTCTTAATCACTGAGCCATCTATCCAACCGCCCCATTTAATTTTTTAAGAAGAACAATAACCAAAGAAAATTTCTATCAGCAAACTTATCATCTGCATCAATCTAATCTCAAAATAATTAAAAATGATAAACCAAAATGTTATCATTGCTATATTGGTAATCATGGAAATTGAGTGGTTTTCCAGTGTGTTTAAAAGAAGACCTTATTTTAGAAAAGGTTCTTCATTCAAAAAATAGACCAGGTTTGGGCTGGAGAGATGGCCTAGCGGTTGGGAGCCCCGACCGCTCTTGCAGAGGACCCGGGTTCGGTCCCCAGCACCCACATGGCGGCTGAGAACCGTCTGGGACTCCAGTTCCAGGAGAACTCCAGCTCCAGGGGAATCTGACACCCACTTCTGACCCCCGCGGCAGTGCACGACATGGGTGCACGGACATACATGCAGACAGTGAATTCGTACACATACGGAAATAAAAAAAAATAATCGACCAGGTTTATGAAAATCCTTTGAAATTCTTGGCATCAGACCCACAGAATTCATGATGAAAATTAAACACAGGGCAAGGTAAGGTGAGGTTTAAATATGAATGCATAAGACAGATATTTAATTATCTTTTAAAGTAAAATGATTTACTGACATATAAAAAGAAATTGAGAAATTCTTTATTTTTTTAATTTTTATTATATATATTATTTGTATAAGATTATGTTACTAATCAAATCTAGACCCGTGTCCCCTACCCTATCCCCCCACCCCACCAGAGCTCATGCATTCTGCCAAACATGCTTTACATCTCTTTCTCAGTCTTTCTCAAAATTCTCCATGTGGAAGTTGACTGTTTTGAGCAGAAGTTCACCATTTCAGTTAGTTCTTGATGCAGTCCTTTCTGTTCTTGTTGTTGTTGTTGTTTCCGATATGCATCACTCCCAACTACTTGGACAAAAGCTCAAGGGGCCATGCACAATAAATACTTACAACTGGGTAATTGGCACTAGCATCCACAGATGAAGGATACCATTTGTCCTTTGTTTTTCTGGGACTATGTTACTTCACTCAGCATGATATCTTCTAGCTCCAGCCATTTACCTGCAAAGCTCATGAGATCATCTTTCTTTACTGCTGCATAGAACTCCATTGTGTAGATGTACCATATTTTCTCTACCCACTCGTCAGTTGAGGGGCATTTGGGTTGGTTCCTGCTCCTTGCTATTGTGAAGAGAGCTTCAGTAAACATGGCCGTGCATGTATTTCCGTGGTAGGATGAGTCTTGTGGGTACATGCCCAGGAGTGGTATGGCTGGATCAGGTCCATGTTCATTCTAAGTCTTCCAAGTGTTCACACTGCTTTCCATAGCGGCTGTACAAGTTTACATTCCCATCAGCAGTGGATGAGTGTTCCTCTTTCCCCACAACCTCCACAGCACTTGGTATCATTTGTTTTCTTGAACCTAGCCAGTCTTATTGGAGTAAGATGATATCTTAAAGTGGTTTTCATTTGCATTTCCTTAATTATTAGTGATGTTGAACACTTCTTAAGATGTTTCTCAGCCATCTCTAATTCCTCACTTGTGAAGTCTCTGTTCAGTTCTTTGCTCCATCTACTGAGTGGGTCATTTGTTTTCTTCTTTGTTTTTTGAGTAGTTTATATATTCTGGAATTCAATGCTTTATCACATGTTTCTGCTGTGAAGGTTTCTTCCCACTCTGTGGGATTTCTCTTCACTTCCTTGATTGTTTCTTTTGATGTACAGAAGCTTTTGAGTTTAATGAGGTCCCATTTGTCAATTGTCAACCTTAATTCTTGTGCAGCTGCTGTCTGATTTAGGAAGTCTTTTCCTATGCCTATGTCTTATATGCTGCTGTTTTTTTTCTTCTATCGCCTTCAGAGTTTGGGTTTCACATTGAGGTCTTTAATCCATCTGAAGTTGACTTTTGTACAGGGTGAGAGGGAGGGGTTTAATTTCGTTCTTTTACAAGTGGTGATCCAGTTTTGCCAACACCAGTTGCTGAAGATGCTGTCTTTCCTCCATTGTGTCTTCTTGGCCCCCTTGTCAAATATGAGACGGCTGAAATTGCTCAAGTTTGGATCTTCAGTTTTGTTCCATTGGTCAACAGGTCTGTTTTTGTGCCAGTACCAGGCTGTTTTTATGTCTATAGCCCTGTAGTATAGTTTGAAGTCTGGTAAAGATATCCCCCCTGTGTTGCTCTTTTCACTCATGGTTGTTTTGGCTATTCAGGGTCTTTTGTTTTTCCAAATGAAATTAAGGACTTTCTTTCCAAGCTTGTGAAGAGGCTCTTGGGGATTTTAATTGGGATTGCATTATACCTGTACAAGTGTTTGGGTAGAATGGACATTTTTACCATATTAATTTTCCCAACCCATGAGCACAGGAGGTTTTTTCCATCTTCTGATGTCTTCTTTAATTTCTTTCTTTAAGTGTTTAAAATTTTTGTTGTAGAGATCTTTGGTGTCTTTGGTTAGGTTTGTTCCTAAGTATTTTATTGTTTTTGAGGCTATTGTAGGTGGGAAGGTCTCCTTGAATTCCTTCCTCAGTTGCTTGTTGATGGTGTAAAGAAAGGCTACTAAATTTTTAGGTTAATTTTGTATCCTGCCACTTTGCTGAAGCTGTTAATTGTTTCTAGGAGTATTCTGGTGGGGTTTTTATCATCCTTTAAGTAAACAATCATATCATCAGCAAATAGGAATAGCTTGAGTTCCTCTTTTCCAATTAGAACTCCTTTAATTTCCTTTTCTTGCCTTATTGCTCTAGCAAGTGTTTCAAGCACCATATTGAAGAGGAGTGGTGATAGAAGTCAGCCTTGCCAAGTTCCTACCTTTAAAGGGAATTTTTCTGTCCTTTCCCAGTTTAGGATGATAATGGCTGTGGGTTTCCTGTATAAGGCTTTGATTACATTGAGGAGTGGTCCATCAATTCCAATTCTCTCTAGGACTTTAAGCATGAAGGGATGCTGGATTTTGTCAAAGGCTTTCTCCGTGTTAATTGAGATGTGGTGTGGTTTTTGTCATTCAGTCCATTTATCTGCTTGATGATATTTACTGATTTAAGTAAGTTGAACCATCCCTGCATCTCTGGTATGAATCCAACTTGGTCATGATGGATGATCCCCTTGATGTGGGTCTGTGTGCAATTTGCTGGTATCCTGTTTAGAATTTTGGCATCTGTGCTCATTAATGAGATGTGTCTATAGTTCTCCTTTTTGGTTTATCTTTGCCTGGTTTTGGTATTAGAGTGATGCTGGCTTCATAGAAGGAATTTGGGAGAATTCCCTCTGTATCCTTCTAATCAATTTGAGTAATAATGGTTGTAAGTCTTTTTGAAATGTTTTATAGAATTCTGCTGTGAAACCATCTGGGCCTTAGCTTTTTTTAGTTGGGAGGTTTCTTATTACATCTTCAATTTCTTCATATATTATGAGTCTGTTTAAGCTGTGGATCTATTTTTGGTTGAGCTTTGGTGATTCTCAGGATTTCAGATATTCATCCATTTCTTCTAGGTTTTCAAACTTGGTACAGTATAGGTTTTTGAAGTATTCCCGTATGATTTTCTGGATCTTTTCCTTGTCTATTGTGATATTTTCCTTTTCATCACAGATTGTATTGATTTGTTGTTGTTCCTTCTTTCTTCCAGTTAGCTGGGCTAGAGGTCTGTCTATCTTGTTTATTCTTTCAAAGAACCAACTTTTGGATTCATTGATTTTTTTTTGTATTGTTTTCTTTGTTTCTATTTCATTGACTTCTGCTCTGATTTTTGTTATTTCTTCCTGTCTGTTGCATTTAGTGTTCATCTGTTGTTGCCTCTCAAGTGCTTTTAGCTGCAGTGTTAGATCATTCACTTGTGCTCTTTCTGTTTTTCTAATATAGGCACCCAGGGCTATAAACTTCTCTCTTAGGACTGCTTTTAAGGTATTCCCTAGGTTTGTTGTGTTGTATTATCATTTTCATTCAGTTCCAGGAATGCTTTTATTTCTTTCTTTATCTCTTCCTTGACCCATTCATTATTCAAGAGTGTGTTGTTTAGTCTCCATGTGTTCTTGTAGATATTAGGGCTTATCCTGTTGTTGATGTTGAGCTTTACTGCACTGTGATCTGATAGAATGCATGAAATTATTTCAATCTTTTTGCATTTGTGGAGGTTTCTTCTGTGTCCCAGTATGTGGTCGATTTTGGAGAATATTCCATGGGGTGCTGAGTAGAAATTGTATTCTCTGGTATCAGGGTGGAATATTTTGTAGATGTCTGTGAGGTCCATTTGGTGTATGGTATCATTCAGATCAGATGTTTCCGTGTTTATTCTTTGTGCTGTTGACCAGTCCAAAGGGCTCAGTGGGGTATTGCAGTCCCCTACTATGAGTGTACTGGGGTTAGTGTGTAATTTGTGGTCCTGGAGAATTGTCTTTATAAAGTTTGTTGCACCAGATTTGGGCATATATATTCATAATTGTGAAATATTCTTGGTGAATTGTTCCTTTGATAAAAATGTAATGGCCTTCTTTGTCTCTTCTAATTTCTTTTACTTTGAAGCCTATTTTGTGTGATATTAAAATAGCAACACATGCTTTCTTTTTGGTACCATACGCTTGGAATATTTTTTTCCATACTTTCACTTTAAGGTGGTGCCTGTCCTTGGAGGTAAAATGTGTTTCTTGTAGACAGCATATCGATGGATTCTGTTTCCTAATCCAATCTCCCAGTCTATGTCTTTTGATTGGGGAATTTAGTCCATTAATATTTAAGGTTATGACTGATAGGTTTGTGTTGCTTCCTTTTGCCTTATTATCCATCTGCGGTTTTGATTTAGGTTTCTACTTCTGCAGTTATGCTTTTATTGATTTCTCCTTCTAGTTGCCTGGGGTTGGTTGCTCCTTTCTTCTGTTCTTTGGATTGCTTCAAGTATTCTCTGAAGGGTTGGTTTTCCGGACATGTATTCTTTCAAGTTGTTTATGTCATGGAAGATTTTCCTCTCTCCTTCCACTATGATTGACATTTTTGCTGGGTATAGTAACCTGGGCTGGCATCCATTGTCCCTCAACACTGGGAATGCTTTGCTCCAGGTTCTTCTTGCCTTCATCGTTTGCTGTGAGAAGTCCGTTGTTATTCTGATAGGTTTCCCCTTATAGGTCACTTGTTGTTTTTCTCTTGTCGCTTTAAGAATTTTTTCTTTGTTTTGGGTGTCCAGCATTTTAACTATGATGTGGCGTGGAGAATTTCTTTTCTGATCTTGTCTGTTTGGAGTTCTATGTGCTTCTTGTATTGGTATTGGTTTGTCCTTTTTTAGTTTGGGGAAGTTTTCATCTATTATTCTGTTGAAGATCTGATCAATACCATTCTCTTGGGATTCTTCTCCTTCCTCTATTCCTATGATGNTTTGTGTTTTATGCTATCAACCTCATTAAACCTCAATATTTGCAGTGAAGCTGCAACAAATAAACTATATCTGGAAGAGTAAGTGGAACTGAATACATAATTAAAATCTTGGTAACATTTAGAGTAACTCACTGTTCTCCAGTATCTACCTGTCTTCTTTCCAGTCTGTCAAATAGGCAGGTTGTCAAGAAGCTGTGGTAACAATCAGCACTTCTTTCACTTATACTCTTGTGATGATAACATGCAACTTTGCCATCTTTCAGAGGTATAGCACCAGTTATGGTTTAGTATAATTAGAGGCAGTACCAATTTCAATTGTGTTTTCTTTGCAAGTTCTACTAGAAAAATTCTTGTTGCATGAGTCCAATGACAGGGAATTCTTGTTGCATATGTTTATTTTCATTGTGCATTCTGCAACCAAGTAAGCAGCCATAGAAGGTATTTGGAATTTCAAAAAAATGCCATGAGTTACACCTAAAGCAAAACTATATTAATAAACTGGACTTTCAAGTCTCTTTGTGGAGTACTAATTAGAAACACATTTAAGATTTTGAATCAATGAATTACTGTTTGGTGGTGGGATCAAGTCCATTAACTTCTACAGAGTTTGGGAGTTTCTCTTTTTCTCTTGACAATCATCTTGCTGAAATGCCCTCTTCCACTGATTAAATTCTTCACCTTGGAAGAAATCAAACAAAATAATTCAACAAGACATTTTGTCATTTATGACTCAAGTAAAATTTTACTAGATTTTAGATTTAGTTTAGTGCAAGGTCCATGAACCACTGTGAGTTTTGCTCCAAACCTGGTGCTCATTGGACATACACAGAATCACCTTGTCTGATGTGACTTTACGTATTGGCCATACTCAGGAGGACTTTCATCCACCACCCTGGTGTGCTCAACATAGCCACCTCAGATGGAAGGATCTTACCTCAAATCTTTGGCACCCTAAGAAGACAACTAAGTGCTCTGCTTGGGTTCATACAGGGCACATGGTTACTAATTTCATTGCAGAAGCAACTCTACTGCTCAGCAAAATGTTATTGGGTAACAGGATTAGTGATGGGTTTCCGCTCTCTTTTTCCCTTATCTTACTTTAGGTTCTTTTTCCTCTCTTTATCTCTTAAGTCTTTCAGCTATCTACAAGTTCTGTTTCTTTTCTGCTTTCTCACAATCAGTGCTTCCAAGCAGAATGTAGCTCTATTTGAATGATTTATTGGGTTGTCATGAAGTTTTTTTTATACATATGTACAATATATACATTTGTGATGTTTAAAAATCAGTTTAAAAATCAGTTTTTTCTCCCAAACATGTTATGCTTTTGCTTGATGAAACTTTCAATAATCTTCTTCTGGCTTTGTAAAATTTATTAGAGGATACCATACTGTTCAAGTGTCAGGTAGTCAATGAGTTACCAGAGCAACTTACTAACTAGAGTTTTGCTCTGATTGATCAGTACATCCCTGTCCTCTCTTCTGTTCATATCCTTGAACATGTGGACATTTGTTAGAATCTGAAATACCAGAGAAAAAACACAAAGCATCATGTCATGGTGTAGATCTCTCTGGGGATTTGATGTCCTCTACTCCAGACAGATTCTTGACCTCTCCAAAGACACACATTTGTATTACCCCTTCAAGCCATAAATATCTCCTTCAACTGCATACCAGAAGCAAATCATAGTTAAGATCTGAAATCAACTGAAATATGCAACATTTACCAATCAAATATTCTCATATTAAACTGATGACTTATTGTATTTTCTCGTTGGGTCCATTCAAATTCTGTTCAATTTGCTTTGCATTTTTTATGCTTCTCAGAGTCCCCTTGAATGATAATAGCCACTAACATCCTCTCATTATAGAAATTCAGATTTCTAACCTTAGATATTTGTAGCTTTACTTGTGCTATCTGTATGGCCTTACATTCTATGATAGATTTTATAGACAATTACTTTAATCACTAATTGTATAGCCCTCTTTCTCTTGAGTATATATATATATCTATATATATATATAAATATATATCAATTGTGGTGTGTTGTGTGTTTGGTGTGTTGTGTGTTAGATACATATACACATCTCTTATTTGTTGAATTTAAATATGGAATTGTAATAAAGATTTCTCAGATCAGACGATCTCCCAAGACCACCTGAAGCACCCATGCGTGGGGGTTCAGCCCAGGGCAGATTGTTTGATGGATTCGTTTGTCTTTTTTGATTTTGGCCCGATTGAGCTGGTGTGGCTTGGGGGCAGCCGAATTCATATCCTCCCAACTGGTATAAAAACGTGGGGTTTTGTGAGATCTGAGATCTGAGCTCTCTGCAAGACCACTGAAGCCCCAGGTACGTTGGGCGTAGCTAAAGAGAACCCTCCCAACTTGGATTACTGAAGGAAGGAGTATCCAAGTGATCTTATGAGAACCTTCAGAACGGAAAGGGAAAAGTGAGCGTTGTTGCTTTCAAGAGAAAGCCTAAAGCTTAGAAAGTCAACACTCCATAAGCAAGGAGTAAAGAAAGAAAAAACAAATTCAATCAAACAAACAACTAAGGCATTTCCAAAGGAGGCAAGCAAAGCAAGCCTTCAACGCACCCACGTGAAGAAGGCATTTGGAACACATGAAGAATACAGAAAACAAAAAAAAAAAAAAAAAAAAAAGAGAAAGAAAGAAGAAGGAAGAGACAACATGGGAAGGAAAGGGCAGGATAATCCCACACAAAGCTTTCAATACAACCCTGTGAAGCATTCCTACAGTGGGATCCCCCCCTGGGATTCCCAGGACCACGATATTAAGAAGTCACAATTGTGCACTATTTTATAAGAAGTACAAGTTAAAAGCGCAAATCAAGAGAATAAGAAAGAGAATAAGACTCAAGAAGAGAAGCCTAGATGGAGGGATGACAAAACTTCCGAACAGACGAAGTCCCAAACCTGAAAGGATCCCATGCTGAAAAGATAATAAGGACAACCATGCAGAAGCAAATAGCTACAGGAAGAGGTGAGAAGCTCCAAAAGGAAGTGGAATACTAAAAGAAAGCAGAAGAGGAAAGAAAAAGGACAATCAACACCAATCCAATCAAGAGGAACATGGAATGGAATAAGCCTCAGAAGCAGAATGGTAAAAGCCGAACAAAGAATATCAGACCTGAATGGAAACACAACTGAATAAACTAAAAAAAACCTCAAGGAAAAGATTATGAAAAATTAAAAAAAAATACACAAGAGGGAACAACCCAGGAAGGATTGGGGACACTTATGAAAAGATCAAACCTCGCAACACTCTGTTTATTTACATTTATCTTCCCAAACCGATAATAATAAATGCTATACTTTTCAATATCTACAAATTTAGTGTTAAGGAAAAAATATTATAAAACATAATTTGCATTAGAATAAACAATGGCCCATCAGTAAGTATATTTTTGATAAGGTAAAAAGACCTCAGTATTTTATTCCTTCCTATAATTAAAATAAAATTAGCCATCTGCATGTGTGTCTGCATCTTCAATTTTCAACTGAATGTAGTTGGAAAACTGTGTCCTGAACATGTACAGAATTTTTTTGTCATTATTCTGTATAAATGTCAATATAATGTGTATTTTCCTAGTGCATTGGTATCATAAATGATGTGGGATGATTTAAAGAACATGGGAAGATATACAGAAGTTATGTGTAAATAGTTATTTTTTCTGAACACTTGACCATCCTTCAGGGATCTTGGAAGTAATACTCCTTGGATACTGAATGACAGGAAAAGCCATATTAAGCATCAAGTCCAAATTCCTATCGTGAACTGAGGAACTTTTGTGATATACACTGCCGTTCTTTGGCCTTTTCTGTTTTACAAACTTGCTGACTGATACTTTTTATACTCAAATTTCTTTCTGTTATGAATGAAAGTCAGCATCTGAAAATACTGAGAATCATCATATTTTTAAAAAATTAGAAAAATCAGCAAGCTACTTATTTCAGTGGTAAGTAATTGGCCATCTCTCTCTGATTCCTGACTACTTCCTGCCTGCCATTGGCATGTGTGTTCTGGGCTTCCTGATCCTGCTGCTTTACCTTCCTGCAACCATACATAGACTTTTATCCCTCTGGAACCAAGTAAATATTTCTTGTATAGGGCCCTCTGAGCTTTTGTCCAAAGCAGTTGGGTGCAATGCATATTGAAAATAAAGCTTATTTTTAGAGTTAATTAAAATGTTAATCATGGTATAATTATATAGAGTAAATGCACAGATACCAAGAATCCAGTTCAATGAGTGTGGACAAATGTATTTTTAGCATAATTTATACTATAATAAATCCATATGGCATTAACATCAATCTAGAGAGTTTCTGGTTGCAGAAGTAACCCTGCAAATATATATATATATATATATATATATATATATATACTCAGAGAGAAAGGGCTTATATTAGTTGATTAAGTAATTTGTCTATAAAATTCATAGAATGTAAGGACATACAGATAAGCAAAGTAAAGCTAAAATATCTAAGGTTAGAAATCTGAATTTCTATAATGAGAGGATGTTAGTGGCTATTATCATTCAAGGGGACTCTGAGAAGCATAAAAAATGCAAAGCAAATTGAACAGAATTTGAATGGACCCAACGAGAAAATACAATAAGTCATCAGTTTAATATGAGAATATTTGATTGGTAAATGTTGCATATTTCAGTTGATTTCAGATCTTAACTATGATTTGCTTCTGGTATGCAGTTGAAGGAGATATTTATGGCTTGAAGGGGTAATACAAATGTGTGTCTTTGGAGAGGTCAAGAATCTGTCTGGAGTAGAGGACATCAAATCCCCAGAGAGATCTACACCATGACATGATGCTTTGTGTTTTTTCTCTGGTATTTCAGATTCTAACAAATGTCCACATGTTCAAGGATATGAACAGAAGAGAGGACAGGGATGTACTGATCAATTAGAGCAAAACTCTAGTTAGTAAGTTGCTCTGGTACTCTATTGCCAAGTACCCTGACATTGAACAGTAATGTATTATAAATTTTAAAGCCAGAAGAAAGATTATGAAAGTTTCTATCAAGCAAAAAGATAAATGTTTGAGGAGAAAAACTGATTTTTAAACTGATTTTAAACATCACACAATGTATATATGTACATATGTATAAAACTTCATGGAACACCCAATAAATATTTCAAAATAGAATCTACATTCTGCTTGGAAGCACTGATTGTGAGAAAGCAGAAAAGAAACAGAACTTGTAGATAGCTGAAAGACTTAAGAGATAAAGAGAGGAAAAGAACCTAAAGTAAAGATAAGGGAAAAAAGAGAGCTGAACCCATCACTAATCCTGTTACCCAATAACATATTTGCTGAGCAGTAGAGTTGCTTCTGCAATGAAATTAGTAACCATGTGCCCTGTATGAACCCAAGCAGAGCACTTAGTTGTCTTCTTAGGGTGCCAAAGATTTGAGGTAAGATCCTTCCATCTGAGGTGGCTATGTTGAGCACACCAGGGTGGTGGATGAAAGTCCTCCTGAGTATGGCCAATACGTAAAGTCACATCAGACAAGGTGATTCTGTGTATGTCCAATGAGCACCAGGTTTGGAGCAAAACTCACAGTGGTTCATGGACCTTGCACTAAACTAAATCTAAAATCTAGTAAAATTTTACTTGAGTCATAAATGACAAAATGTCTTGTTGAATTATTTTGTTTGATTTCTTCCAAGGTGAAGAATTTAATCAGTGGAAGAGGGCATTTCAGCAAGATGATTGTCAAGAGAAAAAGAGAAACTCCCAAACTCTGTAGAAGTTAATGGACTTGATCCCACCACCAAACAGTAATTCATTGATTCAAAATCTTAAATGTGTTTCTAATTAGTACTCCACAAAGAGACTTGAAAGTCCAGTTTATTAATATAGTTTTGCTTTAGGTGTAACTCATGGCATTTTTTTGAAATTCCAAATACCTTCTATGGCTGCTTACTTGGTTGCAGAATGCACAATGAAAATAAACATATGCAACAAGAATTCCCTGTCATTGGACTCATGCAACAAGAATTTTTCTAGTAGAACTTGCAAAGAAAACACAATTGAAATTGGTACTGCCTCTAATTATACTAAACCATAACTGGTGCTATACCTCTGAAAGATGGCAAAGTTGCATGTTATCATCACAAGAGTATAAGTGAAAGAAGTGCTGATTGTTACCACAGCTTCTTGACAACCTGCCTATTTGACAGACTGGAAAGAAGACAGGTAGATACTGGAGAACAGTGAGTTACTCTAAATGTTACCAAGATTTTAATTATGTATTCAGTTCCACTTACTCTTCCAGATATAGTTTATTTGCTGCAGCTTCACTGCAGATTATTGTAGGTTAATGAGCTTATGATAGCATAAACACAAACACACACACACACACACACACACATCTACACACATATCCCAGTAACCCATTAAGAATGGCATTCAAAGTTTCCTTTTACCTGACAACAACAAAAATATGCATTAATAACAGGTATTTTCATACCTCGGGCCTCTATGTATTCATGTTTAGACTTATTTTAACTTCTATTCCACTAATTGATCTTGCATTTTATTCTGGCCTACCTTATTCATTACACTATTCTGTCTATAACCAGGAAATAGTGAATATTCATACTCCTTCACATAGCATAAATACCAAACAATGATGTGAGAAAATGATTCTCTCTGGAACAACAGAAAGAGGGTTATCAAACACTGAGCTTTGCAATGATTAATATTTTAACATGATGTTTAAAAAAAACTCAAGTTCATGAAAATTTGTAGTGTACATATCTTGAAATTGTGGGTAAAGTCAAAATCCTTGCTAGTGATTTTTTTTTGTTCATTAGGGAGATGGGTCTATATTTCTCCTTTTTGGTTGTATTTTTACCTGGTTTTGGTAATAGCGTGATTCTGGCTTCATAGAAGGAAACAGAGAACTTCCTCTGTTTGTATCCTTCTAAACAACTTGATTAGTAATGGTTGTAAGTCTTTTTGAAATATTTTATAGAATTCTGACATGAAACCATCTGGGCCTCTGCATTTTTTGGTTGGGAGGCTACTTATTACATCTTCAATTTCTTCCTGTATTATTGGTTTATTTAGGCTATCCATCTCTTCTTGGTTGAGCTTTGGTGATTTCCATGATTTCAGATATTCATCCATTTAGCTTAGGTTTTCAAACTTAGTAGAGTATAGGTTTTTGAAGTATTCCCTTATGATTGTCTGGATCTTTTTTTTAATTTTTTTTATTAATTTTATTTATTTCTGTATGTGTATGAATGTATTGTCTGCATGCAAGTCTGTGCACCCATGTCGTGCAATGCCGCGGAGGTCAGAAGTGGGCATCGGATTCCCCTGGAGCTGGAGTTCTCCTGGAGTTGGAATTTCAGACGGTTCTCAGCCGCCATGTGGGTGCTGGGGATCGAACCCGGGTCCTCTGCAAGAGCGGTCGGCGCTCTTAACCGCTAGGCCATCTCTCCAGCCCTGTCTGGATCTTTTTATATTGTCTGTTGTGATATTTCCCCCTTTCATCACAGAGTCTATTGATTTGGAGTTGTTCTTTCTTTCTTTTGGTTAGCTGGGCTAGAGGTCTGTCTATCTTGTTTATTCTCTCAAAGAACCCACTTTTGGATTCATTGATTTTTTTATATGGTTTTCTTTGTTTCTATTCATTGATCTCTGCTCTGATTTTTGTTATTTCTTCTTGTCTGCTGTGTTTAGGGTTCATTTGTTGTTGTCTGTCAAGTATTTTTAGCTGCAGTGTTAGATCATTCACTTGTGCTCTTTCTGTTTCTATTTTTTTTTTTTTGTCTTTTTTTAAATGTAGGCACTTAGAGCTATAAACTTCCCTCTTAGGATTGCTTTTAGAGTGTCCCATAGATTTTGCTGTGTTGTTTTATCATTGTCATTCAGTTCCAGGAATGTTTTCATTTCTTTTTTTACTTCTTCCTTGACCCACTCATTATTCAGGAGAGTGTTGTTTAGTCTCCATGTGTTCTTGTAGGTTGTAGGGTTTATCCTGGTGTTGATATTGAGTTTTATTGCACTGTGGTCTGATAGAATGCATGAGATTATTTCAATCTTTTTGTATTTGTTGAGTTTTTTCCTGTGGCCCAGTATATGATGTATTTTGGAGAATGTTCCGTGAGGTGCTGAGTAGAAAGTGTATTCTCTGGTGTTTGGGTGAAATATTCGATACATGTCTGTGAGGTCCATTTGGTGTATTGTATCATTTAGTTCAGATGTCTCTCTGTTTATCCTTTGTCCTGTTGATCTGTCTAATGGACTTAATGGGGTATTGAAGTCACCTACCCTTAGTGTGCTGGGGTTAATCTGTGCCTTGAGATCCTGAAGAATTATCTTTATAAATTTTGGTGCACTGGCATTTGATGCGTATATATCCATGATTGTGAGATCTTTATCATCAATTGTTCCTTTAATGAAGATTTAATGGCCCTCTTTGTCTCTTTTGATTTCCTTTGCTTTGAAGTGTATTTTGTCTGATATTAGAATAGCAACACCCGCTTTCTTTTTGGTACCATTTGCTTGGAATACTTTCTTCCATCCCTTCACCTTAAGTTTGTGCCTATTGTTGAAATTGAGATGGGTTTCTTGTAGACAGCATATAGATGGGTTTTTTTCCTAATCCATTCTCCCAGTCTATGCCTTTTGATTGGGGAGTTTAGCCCACTAATATTAAAGGTTATAATTGAAAGATGGATGTTGATTCCTTTCATTTTATTATCCATTTGGACCTCTAGCCTCTGATTTTACTCCTAAGGTTATGTTTTTATTAGTCTTTTTTTCCTATGTGTTTGAGGATAGTTCCTCCTCTCTTCTGCCCTTTGAATTGCTTCAAGTATTTTATGAAGAGTTGTTTTTCCAGACATGTATTCTATCATGTTTATGTCATGGATGATTTTTCTCTCCTTCAACTATAGTCAACATTTTTGCTGGGTAAAGTATTCTGGGTTGGCATCCATAGTCCTTTAACACTGGGAATGCTTTGCTCCAGGTTCTTCTTGCTTTCATGGTTTGTGCTGAGAAGTGAGTTGTAATTCTGATGGATTTCCCTTTGTATGTGACTTGATATTTCTTCACCTGAGATTGGGGTATGCTGCCTATTTTCCCAGTTCTACGCTGGGTTTTTGTCTGCCTGAATTTGCATGGATTGTGTACATGCTGACACTCTAGGTTCTAGGTTCATATGAGGAGGGTCTCAGGAGCTGCAGGATTCTATTTCCATATGGTCATGCACCTCCTCTCTGGCTCTTACTACCACCCCCTCTTCTGCAATGGTCCTTGAGCTTTGGGAGGGTGGAATTTAATACGGGAGACCTCTCCAAGGACCCACACTCTGAAGACTCCTAATCTCCATTTGTTGGCCATTTGTGGTCTTTTGTGTCCTTAGCCCTCTCTTCCATGAGAGAGCTTCATTGAGAGTTGAAAGATTCATAAGTGTACCCTTTATCATTTGTTCTATGTTGTGTGAGCCTCAGGTGTAGAGGTTCCATTGTAGATGCTGCTTAGGCTGGGGCATTTCACAACGTTTGTGTGTGATCAATTGAGGAACTCTGTAATAGTCTCTGTCTAGTGCAAAAGAAGATTCTTTGATGAGTGGTGATGGGGCTACTTGAATGTAAATATAAGGATGCATGTTTTTCACTTTGTAAGAAATTACATTTATCTTGGGATGTGACAACCTTGGGATCTTCTTTAAGATTTATGACCTTTTCAGGGGCTGGAGAGTTGGCCTAGTGGTTAAGAGCGCTGACCACTCTTACAGAGGACCTGGGTTCGATCCCCAGCACACACATGGCGGCTGAGAACCATCTGAAACTCCAATTCCAAGAGAACTCCAGTTCCAGGGGAATCCGATACCCTCTTCTGACATCTGCGGCATTGCACGACACGGGTGCACAAACCTGCATGCAGACAGTACATTCATACACACACAGAAATAAATAAAATTAATAAAAAAAAAGATTTATGACCTTTTCATAAATGTGTATTTTGCTAAGTTTACAGTACCATACATGAGTTTCCTCCCATTGAGTGGGTTTTAAGTTCAATTTGGGAGCCATTGATTGCCCCCAAGATAAAAATGCCACTCTGTACTGATGTATGCTGTGCCGGTCATTGGTATTGATATTTAGTTTTGAAGCTGTTTTGGACCATCGATTGCTTGTTCTCCCTTAGTAGCTTTCATAGTGCTCTTCAACACAATGAGCGCTAGCCTTCAGGAGAAGTGGCTTTCAGGTCAGTTCCAGCGCCATTGCTCCAAATATGCTGTCTAAAGTATGTCCTGCCTTCAGCAGTAGGGTTTGCCTATAAGTTTTGGAGGCAATCAGGGCTGTGGAAATATCCTGTGTAATTTTGAGTGTCACATGGATACATGTATAGATATTGTTTGTGTAATTTGTCATTAGTTTCTTAGACTAATAGGATTTTTTTTATACTAGCTACACATTATTTATGTCTCCTCTCTCTCCCTATCTAACTCTCCCCTCACTCCTTCCCCATTTAAAGTATACCCAGATTCCCCATTATTCCCTTTATCCCTGAATTTCTTCATATAGCTTCCTCTCCCCTTCCCATTTAAAGACCCCATTTCATTCATTTTGTTCCTTTAGTAACACCTGTCTCCTAGTATTCTCTCTCTCAGGTTCCCTCTTTCCCTTTACCATCCTGGTTCCTTTCCATTTTCCTCGTTCCTGCAGTTACATCAGGATACACATGCTCATTAAAGGTTTTGGTGCTAGGATCCACAAATGAGGGAAAACATAATGTCATTTGTTTTTCTGAATCTATGTTACTTCATTTAGCATAACAGTTTCAAGTTCCATCCAGTGACCTGCAAATTTCATGGTTTGCTCTTTCTTTATACTGAGTAGAACTCAATGTTAATGTACCAAATTTTCATTATCTTCTCCTCAGTTGAAGGACACAGGTTGCTTCCATGTCTTAGCTACTGGAAGATTTTTAACAGTCAATTCTTATGTGTTTCACTTTGAGAGAGTATTTATTCCCCTAGCAAATCTTACAGCTGTGAAACACGAGGACTTCAGTTTCTACCATAATAAGTCAGCTTTCTCAGACCACCCAGAAATATCTCACAAGTTTTCTTTAAGCTGAGCAACCATAGCTATTAGTCATCTCAGAAAAAGAACAATGATTGTACTAGTCACTTTTCATTGCTGTGACAGAACCACCATGACCAAGGGAGCTTAAAAAAATGAAGTTTATTTGAGATTATGATTGACAGTTCCAGGGAATTAGAGTCATGGGGAGGCATGGTGGCAGGAGCTGGAGTAGAAAGCTGAGGTTCACATCTTCACACAAGCACAAGAAACAGAGCCTGACAAGGCTTACTGAACTCTCTAAGCCTAACCCCAGTGACAGGCTTCCTCCCGCATGATCACAACTTCTAAGATCTCCCAAAACAACTTCACTAACTGGGGATAAAATGTCAGAATACTTGGAGCCTATGGGCACATTCTGATTCAAACCACCACAATGAGCATTCTTTTCTTTTTCCTAATTGTCCTCACATCAAATTATTTACAAGAATTTACAATTGAGGCCACTTTATTGGGTCTGGAGAGATGACTCAGCACTTAAAAGCACTGGCTGCTCTTGTAAAGGATCTGGATTTAGTTCCCAGGACCCACATGGTAGCTAAAAAACATTTGCAACTCCAGTTCTGGGGGATTTAAAACCCTCTTGTTGCCTCCTTGAGTATTACCTACATGAGTGCACCTATCAAAACACTCATACACATAAAGTAAAAGTAAATAAATATTTTTAAAAGCATTCCTTTCACTAAAATTAGTATTCATTCATTCTTTTCTTACAGCACCTCTGTAAGAAAATCTTTGGGGTCTAATGAAAAAATACATAATATTATGAATAGAGAACAAAGTCCACAAGAACAAGAGGTGGTCACTTATTCACCAAGGTAAATGGAATGGGAAAGGTACATGTGCATGCATGTTTTGCCATTGCCCTTGGTTACCCTTCAGAATGTGTCAGTATGTCGTATTGCTTAAGACACTGCCTACATGAGTCATAGTGAACTATGAGGGTTAAAGTCAGAACTTAGATCAGAGTACTTTTAAATCAGTATTTTTAAAAATAAGGAAGGAAGCCCTCGGTGTGGTGGTGCACACCTTTAATCCTAGCACTCAGGAGGCAGAGTCAGGTGGATCTCTGTGAGTTCAAGGGCAGCCTGGTCTACATAGTGAGCTCCAGGCCAACTGGGACTAATGGGAGACCCTGCCTCAAAAAGACCAAAGAAAAAGATAAATAAATAAATAAATAAATAAATAAATAAATAAATATGAAGTTATGTACAGATTTAAAATTCTACACTCATCTTCACTAGATTGAAATGTTTTTTTCTTCCACTTGTTTTTTGCTAGATTTCCTGGTCCATGGTGTCCCTCTTCTTTATTGTGGGTTTTCACATGTTTTCCTGTTTACTTGAATTCCACTGTGCCATGTGGATTGTAATTAACATTTCCCATCTTTGGAAGCTTTTTGACAGTCCCATAGAGAATGCACACTGTCTCTTGGTTGCAATTGCAAAGTCATTCTTCCTAGAATTGTTCTCTCAAATTCTAGGTGACTTCCAAGGTCCCTCCAGTCTTCACTTCTTCCCCATAAATTCCAGCTTTCTGCTGCCCTCTCCTGGTGCCCAACTGCATATTGCCACTTAATTCTAATGTTAAAACTAAATCTTGAATTTTGCCATTAGAAGGAAAGTAATGATTCTGAAAATTGAATGTGCTCCAAATTTCCAAGGAAGCTTAGGAAAAACTGTCAGCTACAAAGCCTGTCATTCAGACTGCAATTCTGTACATCTGGGTGGAGAGTCAGCTTTAATAGATAGTGTAATTCTGCTTCATGTAAATGACAAAACAACATTTCAGGAAACTTTGAAACAGAAAAATATGACCTACGGTCTTGTTTATAATATTTTTGAGGGAAAGGACAAGATTTAACAGATGGTAATTTAGGAAACAAAGATTTTGCATGACTTTTAAAAAATATTTCAGATTAATTTTATAAACACTTGGACTAAAATATTAACAGGTCAGAGTTATGTAATTGATCCAGAATTAAAATAAACTTGAAAGAATACAAATACCCACCTGGAAGAGATTCTATGATCTTCAGTATGTAAGTATGTTAACTCTTTTGAATTCTTTTTTTTTAATTTATTTATTTTTTATTGATGCTTTGTGTATTTCATACATCATTTTCCAATTCAGTTCAGGCATATATCCCCTTCCCTTCCGCCCACCCCACCCCTACCCATCCCAGATCATGCATTCTGCCGTAAGTTTTCTGT
>VZQC01013142.1:254747-308866 GCA_009823505.1 Rhizomys pruinosus | reverse complement strand
GGCTCAGGACCCCAATGTGGCGTCTGTGCCTGACTCCAAAGCCAGGATCCCCTCCCACTTGTGACTACGGGGTGGGGGCGGGGCCGCCCAGCCGGGTAGCCACGCTTTGGCAGGAATTAGGAGTTGGGTCTAGGTCCGCCAGTCACTGGGCCCCCTTTGCCACAACTCAGCAAATCAATTGTCCTGCACCCTTGGGTCAATGCCCTGATTATACCTTTCTGGAGCGGTGGCGGCCTTGTCCTGTTTCTGGCTCAGGACCCCAATGTGGCGTCTGTGCCTGACTCCAAAGCCAGGATCCCCTCCCACTTGTGACTACGGGGTGGGGGCGGGACCGCCCAGCCGGGTAGCCAGGCTTTGGCAGGAATTAGGAGTTGGGTCTAGGTCTGCCAGTCACTGGGCCCCCTTTGCCACAACTCAGCAAATCAATTGTCCTGCACCCTTGGGTCAATGCCCTGATTATACCTTTCTGGAGCGGTGGCGGCCTTGTCCTGTTTCTGGCTCAGGACCCCAATGTGGCGTCTGTGCCTGACTCCAAAGCCAGGATCCCCTCCCACTTGTGACTACGGGGTGGGGGCGGGGCCGCCCAGCCGGGTAGCCACGCTTTGGCAGGAATTAGTAGTTGGGTCTAGGTCCGCCAGTCACTGGGCCCCCTTTGCCACAACTCAGCAAATCAATTGTCCTGCACCCGTGGGTCAATGCCCTGATTATACCTTTCTGGAGTGGTGGCGGGCTTGTCCTGTGCCCTGCCCGGCTCAGGACCCCAATGTGGCGTCTGTGCCTGACTCCAAACTCTTTTGAATTCTTAAGTTTAGCTGCTCTGCCCCAATTTTGATATTGATTTGATGTTGTACTACATGACAACTTTCTTGCTGCAATCAGGTACTTTGAAATTTTCCATCAATCCTATTTGCGAGTAAAGTTTGAGTATTTTATGATTGGTTTTAGCTCTAATAAAGAAACCATGTAAAGAAATGTTCAAATGAGAAAATACTAGACAATACACATTTCTTTCTCCCTAGTGCTTACACAAACAGTTCTTTATATCTTCTTCTAAAATTTTGATTCAAAATATTAGTCCCATATAAAAATTTTCTGAGGACTTGAATAATCTAGTTGAATCCTACTCATATAGTGAATGAATCCTACTCATGTAGTTGTGATGTGATTGAACTGAGTAGATTCTGAAATTCTGAAAGCTGATTCCCCCATCCCAAGTTAGGGCAATGTGCTCCCAAACTATGAATCGTCACATCTTAATTGTTGTTAATCTGTACTTTCAAGCCTTCTAGTATTCATTTTGTCCCATTTCCATTTGTTTTAATCTTTAGTTCGAACAATATTCAATGTCTCCAATACAGCAAAACTGAAAATGATAGTAATAATTCTGATACAGCTTGCCAGCTCAGTGTTAAGGTGGCAAAAGACCACTCTTCTTGTTTTGATGAACAGAAACCTAACATTCCACCCAATACTGCACAAGGATGCAAGGACTTTGGAGATTCTTCCCTTTCTTTAAAACAGCTAAGGAAATAAAATGTTGTTTTTACATCTTTCTCAATATTCATTGATTTTTAAAAATTGTATGTAGTATGTTCATTTTATGTGTATGAGTGTATTGCCTGCATGTCTGTAAGAGCACTCATGTCATGTAACACCTGCAGAGGTCAGAAGAAGGCCTCAGAACCCCTGGAACTGGAGTTATGAACAATGATTGTTAGCCACAATGTGGGAGCTGGGAATTAAACTCAGGGCCTCTGCAAAAGCTGTCAATGTTATTAAGAGTTCAGCCATCTCTCCAGCACCATCATTGCTTTTTATACATTTTGTTTATTGTCCTAATTCAGATCCTGGCATTGAATTCATTATACTCTGAACTGGTACAACACAGCCATTTTTTTTTATCTATCATGTATAAAAGATTAGCATCAATTTCCATATTGACTTCTATAAGAAAATAGAATTCTAAAACCTTTTTAGAATTAGTATTTCTGAAGTGTCATCCAAAGGCTATAAGGTGCCATTGACTCATATATGAGTAAAGCATTTTGAGTTTGGGATCATTAGTACAAATTTGCCTAAGGTAGAGGTTTACTATTTTATTCTAAATCCTTATTAGTCTCTAAAGCTGGGGTAAAGTTACAGTTCATAAACCAAGTAGCTTGGAGCATTTTAAGTGTCCATTGCCATTAGATAAAGTTAAAGTGCAATGTAAGCAATGGAGGGGGGGCTGCAATGCTTACCCAAATCGACAATTGGAAGTGTTTGAAACAAATTAAAATGTTAAATTAATTCCTTACATAATTCAAACTGTAAAAGAGAGAGAAAAATTCAAGCTGGCTGGCAGTTTTACACTTAACATCTTTAATGAGCAGTTTTAATTGAAAGATAAATTTAGGCAAGTTTTGGACTGCCTTTTAAATAAGGTGAAAAGCTGGAGTGAAACAAAGGTATCATAAATCTTAGTGTTAATCCTCAGTTTGAAGAGATAAAGCGTTAGATTCTTGGTGGTTCATATTCTCTCTCTCTCTCTCTCTCTCTCTCTCTCTCTCTCGCTGAATTATGGGGAATGTTGTCAGAGTTTATCTTAAGACAGTTGGAAAAGCATGTTTGTTCTTCCAGAGAACCAGGGAATATGTAGTGAGACATTCAAAACTGGTAATTGCTGAGTAAAAAAGGTCATGGAAAGTCATTATTTGCACAGAACTATTACAGTCATAACATTATTTGTTGAAGGACACTTTTCTGGGAAATAGGGAAACATGTTTATTCCTTCCAGGTTGACAAAGAGCAAAGGAGCCACAGAACAACATGGGCACGTTAACCACAGGCTATTTATCACCAATTACAAGGTCACTCAGGATTCTCAGAGATTGGACCTAGTTTACCAACATTCCTCAATCACAAATTGTGACATCTGGCAACTGGTTCACTAAGGAATTAACATAAAAATTTCAGCTTTATTAAAATCCATCCACTTCTGTTAACTTCTTTATTTTAACAAAATATTTTACTGGTTTTTGTGTGTGTGTTTCATACATCATTTCTCAGTCCAATTTAGATGCACTCCCTTTTCCATGTACCCCAACCCCCAGTTCATGCATTCTGCCATACATGTCTTGCATCTTCTTTTCAGTCTGTTTAAAGTTTTTCTTTCCAGAGGTTTATTGTTTGGACAGAACTGTTTCAGTCAGTTCTTTGATCCAGTCCTTTTGTCGTTGTTGTTCCCTCCATTTGTATTGCTCCAAAGTATGCCTATATATGCATCACATATATACCAGAATTATGACCTCTGAAAATAAAATGTAGGCTAATTCCAAAATATGTTTAGAAGTTCACATTTTTCCCTTTAATTTTATATTACTCTAAAATATGAAACATACCCTCCACATGTATACCACAATTACAAAGTCTGAAAATAAGTGGTCAGTTAATTCTAGAGACTGTTAAGGAATTCACATTATAACAGCATAGTTGCCTTAAATAAAAAGAAATATAAATTGACTTTATTCAGCTTGTCTTTCAACTAGAGATTTGGTGTTAGCATCTGCAAATGAGGGATACCATTCTTCCTTTGTTTTTCTGGGACTGTGATACTTCAGTAAGTATAGTATAATGGGTTCTATTTCCATCCATTTACCTGCAAAGCTCATGATGTCAACTTTCTTTCTAGTGCATAGAATTCCATTGTGTAGCTATACCACATTTTCTCTATCCACTCCTCAGTTGAGGGACACTTGGGTTGCTTCCAGCTCTTTGCTATTGTGAAGAGAGCTTCAATAAACATAGATGTGCATGTATCTCTGCAATAGGATGCATTTTGTGGGTTCATACCCAGAGTGGTATGACTGGGTCAGGTGGTAAGCTCATTTTCAGTTTCTTGAGAGTTCTCCACACTGCTTTCCATAGTGGTTGCACAAGTTTGCACTCTCACCAGCAGTGGATGAGTGTTCCCTTTCCCCACAACCTCTCCAGCATTTTGTATCCTTTGTTTTCTGGATCATTGCTAGTCTTATCAGAGTAAGATAAAATCTTAAGGTAATTTTAATTTGCATTTACTTAATTATTACTGATGTTGAATACTTTTTATGATGTTTCTCAGCCATCTTTACTTCATATGTGGTCTCTATTCAGCTCTTTACTCAATCTTTTGAGTAAGTCATTTGTTTCTTATTCTTTTGTTTTTGGAGTAGTTTATATACTCTAGATGTTAATGCTCTATCAGATGTATCACTGGTGAAGGTTTCCTCCCACTCTGTGGGTTTTCTCTTCACTTCTTTGTTTCTTTTGCTGTATAGAAGCTCTTGAGTTTAATAAGGTCCCATTTGTCAATTGTCGACTTTATTTTTTGTACAGCTGCTGACTGATTTAGAAAGTCTTTTCCTATGCCTATATTTTTTAGATTACTACCAACATTCTTTAACTGTAAATTGGAACCAAGTGTCATAGAGGTAATCTCTTATAAAACCAGTAAAACCTCCTTCTTTAATTGACTAATTGACATAGGAACTGTGAAAAGGATTATTCTCTATTCAGAGGCAAATATAATACTAAAGTCTCCTTAAGCTGTGCACTTAAGCAAAATATATTAACACAGAAGAACCCTGATAGGGCTGGAGAGATGGGCTAGCGGTTAAGAGTGCCGACCGCTCTTGCAGAGGACCCGGGTTCGATCCCCAGCACCCACATGGTGGCCAAGAGCCATCTGAAACTCCAATTCTAGGAGAACTCCAGTTCCAGGGGAGTCCGACACCCTCTTCTGACCTCCGCGGTGTTGCACGTCACGGGTGCACAGACTTGCATGCAGACAATACATTCATACACATACGGAAATAAATAAAATTTAAAAAAAAATTAAAAAAAAAGAAGAGCCCTGATATCAGCGATGGATTATTCTACCAAGGAGATGTTGGCCAGGGGAGCCAAGACCCCCAAAAGGTAAAGGCTTCTTGCCTGTAAACTGGGATACCTGCAAGAAGAGAGGCAATAAGGCCCTGCTGTCAAAGACCTGATGTAAGCATGGGAAAGATGTATTGAGACCGCACTTGCAACTGTACAGTTGGTCTCTGGAATACCAGAGAGTGTTACCAAAGGCCACTAAACCAATAAAGCAAATATAGGTCTCCTTGAGTCAAGCAAGACTCCTCCGTCAGCACCAGCTACAACTCATCTGCCTGGAAATACTGTGCAGCAGTGGCAGCCATATGTCTGTATATCCCAAATCTAATTGGCTATTAGCTCTCTCCTTGAAGGAATAATGGCTGATGCCACAAGCTTACATCCTCTAGTGGTTAGGAGATGTTATAAGCCACAGTAAGACCCTGTCACATTTTACAAGAAAAAACGTAATTCATAGATTAACATACCATCAAAATATCTGTGTCTATACCAAGGTAACCTACCATAACAATTAGTACTATTTAAATACCTATATATCTAAATGTATGTGCTTCATTAGTAGGACTCAAAGGTTATTCCTGGACAAACTGTCAGCTCATGAAAGGAAACAGCCAGAATTGACCAGAATCCAAAACGACAGCTCCAGATAAAGTAGAGTGTTTTGCTTCTCGTCCACCTGTGCCCCTTTTCTAAGCCTAGGGAACAATCTGAGGAAGTGGGGGCATGGTAGAATGTAAGGGCTGTGATTGGGGTGAATGGTGAAACTACAGAAATATAGACTGGACACTTATTTGATCAACTTGATTGAACATACAAGCCTCCCGCCCCCCAGCTGGATGGTGGGACCCTTGGGCTGTGTGGGTTTGGGCACAACTGCTTGCAAATTGGTTTTACATGAAGGATGCTTGTACTCATAAATTATTACTTATTGTTAAAAAATGAAAAAATAACATATTTTAAAATAAAAAATAAATAACAAAAAGAAGATTATTACCAATGTTTTCTTCTATCATTTTCAGAGTTTCAGGTTTCATATTGAGGTCTGTGATCCATTTGGTGTTGATTTTTGTACATGGAGAGAGGTAGGGGTTTAGTTTTATTCTTCTACAAGTTGTGATCTAGTTATGCCAACACCATTTGCTGAAGATGTTGTCATTCCTCCTTTGAGTCTTCTTGGTCCCTTTGTCAAATATGAGGTGGATAAAATTGGATGTTCTCAGGTTTGGATCCTCAATTTTGTTCCATTGATCTACAGCCCTGTTTTTATGCCAATACCAGGCTGTTTTTTGACTATAGCCCTATAATATAGTTTGAAGTCTGGTATGGCAATCCCCCTGTATTGCTCTTTTTGTTCAGGGTTGTTTTGGCTATTCAGGGTCTTTTGTTTCTCCATATGAACTTTAGGATGCTCTTATTCTAGGTCTGTGAAGTTCGCAGGGATTCTAATTGGGATTGCAATGAATCTGTATATTACTTTGTGTAGGATGGTCATTTTTACTATATTGATTCTTCCAATTCATGAGCATTTTTCCAATTTGTGAGAGGTTTTTCCATCTTTTAATATCTTCTTTAATCTTCTTGAGGGATTTAAAATTTTCTTTGTAGAGATTTTTGTTGCATTTGGTCAAGTTTGTTCCTAGATAATTTATTTTTTTTGCAGGCTATTGTGAGTTGGAAAGTCTTGTATTCCGTCTCCAACTGCTTGTTAATGGCATAAAGAAAGGCTACTGATTTTTCCAAGTTAATTTTGTATCCTGCCACTTTACTGAAACTGTTGATGGTTTCTAGAAGTTTTCTGGTGTTTTTGGTGGCCCTTAGGTAAGCTATCATGTCATCTGCAAAAAGAGATAGTTTCACTTCCTCTTTTCCAATTAGTACTCCTCTAATTTCCTTCTCTTGTCCTATTGCTCTACCCAGCTTTTCAAGCACTATATTGAAAAGGAGTGGAGATAGGGGACAGCCTTGCTGGGTTTCTGACTTTAAGGGGAACACTTCTAGTTTTCCATATTTAGGATAATGATGGCTGTGAGTTTGTTGTATATGGATTTAATTGCATTGAAGAATGTTCCCTCCAGTCCAATTCCCTCCAGGACATTAAGGAATGCTGAATTTTGTTGAAGGCCTTTTCTGCATCCATTGAGATGACCATGTGGCTTTTGTCTTTCAGTCCATTTATGTGCTTTATGATATTTATTGATTTAAGTATATTGAATCATCCCTGCGTCTCTTGTATGAATCCAGCTTGGTCATGGTGGATGATCTTTTTGATATGTGCCTGTATACAGTTTGCAAGCATTTTCTTGAGAATTTTTGCATCTATGCTCATTAGTGAAAAGGGTATATAGTTTTCTTTTGGGGTTGTATCTTTGCCTGGCTTTGGTATTAGAGTGATGTTGGCTTCATAGAAGGAATTTGGGAGATTTCCTTCTGTTTCTATTCTCTTGAATAATTTGACTAGTAATGGCTGTAGGCCTTTTAAATGTCTTCTAGAATTCTGCTGGGACTCCATCTGGACCTGGGATTTTTTAGTTTGGAGCTTTTTATTACAGTTTCAATTTCCTCCCGTACTACAGATCTATTTAAGCTATTGATTTCTTCCCAGTTAAGTCATGATGTAAGGTATTCGTCCATTTATCTTAGGTTTTCAAATTTAGTAGAGTATAGGTTTCTGAAGTATTCCCATAAGATTGTCTGAGTCTTTTCACTATCTGTTGTGATATTTCCCTTTTCATCTCTAATTTGGTTGATTTGGAGTTGCTCTTTCCTTCTTTTAGTCAATTTGGATAGGTGTCTATCTATCTTATTTATCCAAAGATCCAGCTCTTGAATTCATTGACGTTTTGTATTGCTTGCTTTGTTTCATGTCATTGATTTCTGCTCTGATTTTTTGTTATTTCTTCCTGTCTGCTGGTTTTACAGTTCATTTGTTGCTGCCTCTCAAGTGATTTTAGCTGCAGTGTTAAGTCATTTATTTGTGCTCTTTCTGTTTTCTTAATGTAGGCACTTAGGACTATGGATTTCCTTCTCAGGACGGCTTTGAAGGTGTCCCATAGGTTTTGCTGTGTTGTATCGTCACTTTCATTTACTGCCAGAAATGCTTTTATGTCTTTCTTTATTTCTCCTTTGACAAATTCATTATTCAGTAATGTGTTGTTTAGCCTCCGTGTGTTCTTGTAGCTAGTAGGGCTCTTTCTGGTTTTGATATTAAGCTTTATTGCACTGTGATCTGATAAGATGAATGAAATTATTGCAATTATTTTTGTATTTGCTGAGGTTTGCTCTGTGTCCCAATATATGGTTGATTTTGGAGACTATCCCATGGGGTATTGAGTAGAAAGTATATTCTTTGGCGTTTGGGTGGAATATTCGGTAGATGTCTGTTAGGTCCATTTGGTATATTGTATTGTTCAGTTCTCTTTGTCCAGTTGACCTGTCCAATGGTCTTGGTGGCATATTGAAGTCCCCCTCTATTAGTGTGCTGGGATTGATTTGTGTTTTGAAGTCCTTCAGTATCATGTGTATGAGTTTTGGTGCTCCAGTGTTTAGTGCATATATATTTATGAATGTGAGTTCTTCATGGTTGATTGATCCTTTGATAACTATGTTGTGACCCCCTTCATCTTTTTTGATTAGTTTCACTTTGAAATCTATTTTGTCTGATATTAAAATATCAACTCTTGCTTGCTTTTTGGTGCCACTTGCTTGAAATATTTTTCCACCCTTTCACCTTAAGTTAGTGTCTGTCCTTGAGGGTGGGGTGTGTTTCTTGTAGACAGCAGAAAAATTGATTCAGTTTCTTAATCCATTTTCCCAATCTGTGTCTCTTGACTGGGGAATTTAGACCAGTAATATTTAGGGTTAAATTTGAGGGATGTATATTGCTTCACTTCAGTTTGTTTTCTGTTTGCATTTTGGGTCTGTTTGTATTTCTGTGTTTATACCTTCATTAATTATACTCTCTTGCTGCTTGGGGATAGTTGCTCCTTTCCTCTGTCCTCTGAACTGCTTCAAGTATTTTCTGGAGAGTTGGATTTCTAGACATGTATTCTTGCATCTTTTTTATTTCATGGAATATTTTCATTTCTCCTTTAATTATAATTGACATTTTTGCTGGGTAAAGTAACCTGGGTTGGCATCTGTCGCTTAGTACTGAAAATACTTTGATCCAAGCTCTTTTGCCTTTCAACGTTTGCATTGAAAAGTCATCTGTAATTCCAATGAATTTCCCTTTATATGTAAATTGTTTATTTTATTTTGTGGCTTTCAGTATTCTGTCTTTGTTTTAAGCATATGGAATTTTGAATATGATGTGGTGTGGGGAGTTTCTTTTCTGATCTTATCTATTTGGTGTTCTATGTGCTTCTTTTATTTCTATGGGTGTGTCTTTTTCAATTTGGGGAAATTTTCTTATATAATTCTGTTGAAGAGCTGGTCCATACCATTGTCGTGGGATTCTTCTCCTTCCTCTATACCTATGATGAAGAGGTTTGGACTCTTCATGGTGTCCCACATTTCCTGATTATTCCACTCCTGTTTTGTTTTGTTTTTTTTTAATTTTCATGTTCTTTGTTTGAGCTCTTCGGGTCTTCCATGTTATCTTCTAGGGTTGATATTCTATTTTCTGCTTCATCCATTCTGTGACTGAGACTTTGTCCTGCCCTTTCCTGTTGACTGAATGAGTGTTCGATTTCCTTTTACATTTCAGCCTGAGATTCTTTTAGTATTTCCATTTCCTTCTGGAGTTGATGTTCTCCCCTTTTAGTTTTTCTGTTTCATTTTTCATTTCAGCATGAGATTTTTTCAGTGCTCCAATTTCCTTCTTGAGTTGGTCATTCTCTCCCTTTAGGTCATTGTTTTCTTTGAATATGTCTATGATTGTTCTTTTAAGAACTGTGTCCTGGGTTACCTTCAGGGAGATCTCATTGTGGAGTTGTCTGTAAGACTAATAGAGTTTGGTAGAGATTTCTTATTTACTTTTCCCATATTGTTGATTTTTCTTTGTGCTTTTGGCATGTGGATTTGATTTGTTTTGTTTGTAATCTGATGTGAAACTCAGGCGTTTCTTCATTGTGATGTAGATCTGTTCATTTAATTTGACTGGGGAGGGTGGGGGGATGATTTGCCCCCTGCACTGGCAACCTGGCTGTGGCCTCTGTGTCCCTGAAGACCAGAGCTTCCATCAGGGTGGGCCCCCGCTTACCGGTCCTGTGGTGGAAGCCAAAGTGCAGTTGGCTGTTGTCTCAGTGAAGACCTGAGTTCCCAGAGGGATAGGCCAGCTCTTATCCAGCCTTCTTCCCTGTTAATTTCTTATGCATCACTGTCACCGAAAGGCAAGCTGAACAACATTATTGTTATATTTCTTTTTAGCTGAAAGCAACTATGATTTTATAATGCGCATCTCTTAACAGGCTCTAGAATCAACACACCACTTATTTTCAGACTCTGTAATTACTGTATATGGGTGGAAGGTATGTATTCATAATTTAGAGCAATAGAAAATTAAAGGGGAAATGTTAATTCCTAAACATATTTTGGAATTAACATACAGTTTATTCCCAGAGTTCATAATTTTGATGCATGTGTGACAACTATATAGGCATTTGTTGGAGCAATACAAAGGGGTGGGAAAAACATCAACATAAAGACTTGGTTAAAGAACTGAATATTATGGTTGAGCTCTCCCCAAAACAACAAGCCTCTGAAGGGAAAAACTTTGGAAAGACTGAGAGAAAGATGCAAGACATGTATGGCAGAAGGCATGACAGGGTTGGGATGGGGGCAGGGAGAGGGGAATGTGTCTAAACTGGACTGAAAGATAATGAAAGAAATACACGATTCATTAATAAAAGTATTAAAAAAACAATAAAAAAGAAATATCCCCACTCTGTATATTCTACAGAAATCTACTTCCAATGTAATTTCACTTTCCCAGCGAGGCTTGGGAAAGAGAGTTTTATCAAACTTTGATATTGTAATCACTTAAATTCTGTATATTTAGTTCTCAAAGTCTGGGAGTTGGAGAGCTGAAAGGAGACTGCTGAAGCAGGTGGGCACATACAATCTTGATATTAGTAAAAATGTTGAATTATCTGCTTTGTATCCACTTTATATTTACTGCCACAGAATTGTTACCTTTAAGGTATATTTCATATCCATCTTTCTTGTTTATGCCTGGTCCTCAGAAAAGAGTTTGTTTTATGAGTTGTATTTTTCCCATGTCTCTGTCCTTTCCCTAAGTCAATTGTTAGTTCCTTTGCTTATCTTTAAAGTAGATATAAACAAGATAAACACTACCTAAGCATGTGGCTGGTGCCAGCGAGATTGTTAATTCATAAAACTTTTATTTTGCTATTTATTTATTTTAGAATTCTCTATTGGCTATTTTACAGATATAAGCCTCAGTTAAAATTTTCTACTTCCTTCATGTTTTTATACTTATCAATACATTTTTATTGATATTTATACTTAGGATATAATTTATAAGTAAGCTGAGGAGTCAAGTTCAGCTTCAGTCCTCCTTTCTGTAAATAAAGTTCTCTTGCAGCATCTCTATGCTTAGTCCTTTATGAATTAGCAATGGAAAACTTTATACTGCAAAGACAAAATTCTTTTTCGTAGCAGAGACCATATGGCCTACAAAGCCTGAGATATTTATTAACTAGACTTTTACAGGAAACGATTTATTAACTCCAGTGTTAAGTATTAGTAATTAAATAATTTTTCATATTTTTCAGTTTTAAAATAAAAGATCTTATTGATTCCTTGCTTCTCATCTCTACCTATCAATACAGGTTTATCAAATTTATCCCATACGAAAAAGCTCAATGGAGGAAAGATAGCATCTTCAGCAAATAGTGTTGCTAAAACTGGATCACCATTTGTAGAAGAACAAAGTTAAACTCCTACCTATCACCCTGTACAAAGTTCAACTCCCAATGGATCAAAGACTTCAACATAAAACCTGAAACTCTGAAGGTGATAGAAGAAAACTTTGGCAGCAACCTACAAGACATAGGCATAGGAAAAGACTTTCTAAATCAAACAGCAGCCTTGCAGGAAATAAGGTCAACAGTTGACAAGTGGGACCTCATGAAACTCAAAACATATTTTGGAATTAACATACCGTTTATTCTCAGAGGTCATAATTTAGATACATATGTGATGTTAATATAGGTATACTTTGGAGTAATACAAATGGGAGGGAACAACAACAACATAAGAATTGGTTGAAAGAACTGACAGTTAAATTCTGCCCAAAACAACAAGCCTCTGCAGAAAAAAGTCCTTGAAAAGACTGAGAGAAAGATACAAGGCATGTATGGCAGAATGCATGAACTGAGGTGGGGTGGGGTGGAGGACAGGGAGAGGGGAATATATCCAAATTGGATTGAAAGATGATGTATGAAATACACAAAATATCAATAAAAAAGAAAAAAGAAAAAGCTACATATAAGATTTTTAAATCTACATATCAAGGTGCATGTTCATTAGTTCAAGTAGGATGTCTCATGAGTATTTCAAATTGAGAATTTTTTCAATATGTATTTTACTTAATGTTTCTGTATTTCACAGATTACATTTTAATCACATTTGATAATGACTCTATAATTACACACACCCAGAGACTTATCATCAACCCTTCTCCTTAGTCAACAGTGTCACCAGTAACTCAACTTCTTAAATTAGGAATCTGCCATTTATAAAATTGTTTTCTCTCCAGTTGGTACCTAACTTAAACCAGGAACAGGTCTAACCAACTTTTCTTTAACCTCTGTCAAAGCTGTTTTCCAATATCCACACATGTTAACTGAATATTCTCATGAGTATCTATCGTCTTGAAACTCAACAAGTTTGTTTTTTATGTGTATGAATGTATTGTCTGCATGTATGTTAGTGTACTCGTGTTATGCAATGCCTATGGAGGTCAGAAGAAGGCACAAGATCCCCTGGAACTAGAGTTACTGACAGTTATTACCCACCATTTGGGTGCTAGGAATTGAACCCTGGTCACTTGCAAGAGTAGTCACTGCTCTTAACTGCTGAGCCTTATCTCCAGTCCCTCAACAACTCTTTACTAGCCCTTTTACATCTGTTTTCTCTTCCACATTTTCTTTGAAAACAGACTCTTTTGTTTCAGATTTCAATAATGCACTGCAAGACATGCATTGTAATTAAAAAACTCATAGTATGCTGAGCTACAAACGTTCCAATTTTCTTTTTTTTTTTCTTCAAATTTTAGGACTATAAGTGTATTGCAGAACTCATATATTTAACTAAACTCTTAAAGAATCGTAGAATCAAAATTAAGGGCTGTAGAGATGGCTGAGTGGTTAAGAGAAATTACTGTTCTTACAGAGGACCCAGGGTTTGATTCCTAGCACCCACATGACAGCTAACCACCTTCCATAACTCCAGTTGCAGGGAAATCTGATGCCTTCTTCTGACCTCTGTGGGCATTACACAGCATGGGTGCATTTGAGCACATGCAGGCAGTACACTCATACACATTACATCAAAATAGCAAATAAAAAAATAAAATTAAACATAAAATAATCTAGTAAGGAACACTTGTGAATATGCTGAGTTTGGGTACTATAAATTTTTTTATTTATAAATTGTTGTACACTACTTATGGAGGTATTATTAATTATGCAAATCAAATAGCCATGGACTTCATTTATCAACCTTGTTCTTTCATACCCGTATTTATACAATAAGTCATCATATATTAAATGTGCATGTAATGAACATGAGGACCTCCAGCCCAGCATACATTCCACAGCATTGAACCCATGTTGTAAGCAGTAGCCCAAGACAAGGTCTTAGTAATGCAGTCACCTCCTCACATACTTTAGGTTCTGGCACTAATTTTATCTGTGTCATCCAGTTCCTCAATACCCATATCATCTTCAGAAAATGGCTTGGTCTGAATCACACACTGAGATCCAAGAAAGATTATTCAATGTGCCACAATGCAAATTCCATTCTATGACTACAATGCAAGCAGGAAATGATCTCAGCAAACATTTGTCCTTTGTGACTTATTATGCAAGTCCATTTGATAGCTAACTGCCCTCTGCCTTTGCCATTAAATGATGTTCAAATGATGTAAGCTCATCTTGTGCCTTCAGCAATCAAGTTTCCACATTTCCACTTCCCCCGAACTTAAAATTCATGACTGATGTCAGAAAAAAAAATCAATAGTAACTACAGAAAATGGAAAGTGGTCTGGGATCAATTAAGTTAGCCACATCAATTGGTAGATATAAGTGACTATATTAACTTAATTAATTATTTATTATTTACTCATTCAATAGTTATATTCAGTTATAATGAGTACCTACCAGGAGTTTTCTAAATTGGAAAAATAAAGTAGTGGAAAGAAAAATAAATAAATTAATTAATAAATGAAAGGCAGACAAGAATTTCATAGTGGAAAGAAATGATAAATATATAATTTTAAAATGCAGATAGAATCCCAGCACTTGGAAAGCAGAAGCAGGTGTATCTCCAGGTCAGCTGCTACTAAAGAGAGACCCTGTTTCAAAAAGACCAAAAAAGGTACAGGAAGAAAACAGTAAAGATGGTTTTGGAAAGACATTAAGCAATAGGGGAAAAGGCTGATGTTGTCCAGTCTTGAATGTCTGACCCATTTTAGCCTAATAAGCTCTTATTTGAGTAGAGATATAAATAAGAAATGGGACAGATGATAAAATTCAGCAGGAAAATATTGTGATTAACCAAACACAGGCCATAAATGTACTAGGATTCACATGCAGCCTGGAGACTAATGAGTCTATGGAAGACTGAGCAGACATAGAGCAATAGGTGACATTGCCTCAACAGAGAGAAGGGAGCACAAATCATTTGGAGTTGCACAGGGCATTATGGGATATTAGCTTTTTTTGAGATCAGATGCTATAGTGATTTTAAACATAAAATTTACATATTTCCAGGATCATTTCAAACTCTGCCGAAAACATAAAGAGAAATGTGCTTGAAATGATAATCAAGTTAAGAAACAACTGCAAAGCTTCTGTTGAAAAATTGACAGTGGCTCAGAAAATACAACAGAGGGAATAGATTGAAGTTCTTAGATTCTTGATGCATTCTGGAATCTGGGTCGATAAGGCTTGCAACTAGAATGCAGTTACAATACAAAGTAAAGACTAGGGAATGATGTTTGAGGCCTGAGCCACTTGGAAGGATCAGCTTAACAGTTGTTGAAAAGATGGTGTGTGGAGGACTCATTTGGAGAGATTCATTTGTGCATGTTAATTTGGCAAGGCTACTAAATTTCCAGTAGAGATGTTGTGTGAATCTTTGGAGATGAGAGGCTAAAATTCATGTGAGGACATCTCTATAGAAATGAAGGTTGAAAAACAATAAAAAGCCTGGTATGGTGGCGCACGCCTTTAATCCTAACTCGGGAGGCAGAGGCAGGCAGATCTTTGTGAGTTCAAGGCCAGCTTGGTCTACAGAGTAAGTTCCAGGTCAGCTGGAGCTACAGGGAGACTCTGTCTTGAAAAGACCAAAAAAAAAAAAAAGAAATGAAGGTGGGAGGGTCATTAGGTGGCAGATGGTTCTGGGGGCCATCTGTACTAAACCCTTGCTAAAGGTTTAGGATAGATGGAGGTGATAAGAAGTCTACAGACTGAGTTCTAGCACTCATGTACATAGAGGCCATGGAAATCAGGAGAATCCAGCCAAAGGCATGGGACAGGGCAGTGAGCAATAAAAGAGGAAATTCAGGAAATGCAGGATCTCCTTAAGTCCATGTTGCAAATGCAGACTACAGCTAACACCTATTTTAGATTCTCCTGGTGGGTCAGAATATATGAAGGTGAGAATTCCCATTATATTTACAATCTGCAAACCCACTAGTAATTTTCGAGAGGTTGGTTTTCTACAGTAGATTGAAAGGGCTGGTTAGCATAGTTTGTGAGGAGGAACATATATGTGAAATTTTGGAGAAGTGTGTTTTTTAAATTAAAAGTAGCAGAAAATAATATGACAATTGATGGAGGAGACTAACAGCTTTTAGAAGATATTTTCCTAAAAGTAATGCTTAATTTTTAGTGAAATACTAATATGTGGAGGAAAATTAATGATGGGGAAATCAGAAATGGTGGCCTTCTGATTGATAAACGTTGGTTTCTAGTGAAGAAATGGGAAGAATGTCTTCAATAGGAATGCAGAAACATCTATTATTAACAGGAGAAAAGGTAGAGTGTATGACCATGACACCAGGTACACATAATAATCTAATGGAGAAGCTTGTGTAAGTTACTTTGACACTGAAACAGGAAGAAAAGTCAGCAGAGTATAGGAAAGGGGAGGGCCATGTTAAAGAGTTCAAAGAGAGCATGTGTCACAGCATAGATTTCTTTTTTATAATCAATAGTTTTTTTTTATTTGATATTATTCCAAGTGATAAAAGAAAAAGTTAGTAGTGGTACCAAATATCACTGAAGAACTCCTGGTAACTGACTGAGAGTATTGCCACATACAGTTGGGAAAAGAAAAAAAAAAATACAAGGAGATTCAGTGATTGTATGAAAATGTAACTGTGGTAATGGTTAGCAGGAACTAATTTATGAATGGTGGAGAAAATTAACTTTTTCTTGGCATCTTACCAAGGATTAAATGAATAAACTACATGTTTGGGAGTTTCATGGTGTTATATACTAGTAAGTCTATAGTAGAGATACATATTAAATTGATAAAATATAATTCCACATATAAAAGAAATTCTGGGATGAAAGGCATGTACCACCATGCCAGCAGGTAAATTTATTTTTCTAAGAATGAAATAATTTGCTTAAATAGACAAGTTTTAAAGAATAAACAAGACACTCTTGTCCTAAAGTTTGCTCCAAAATTATGAATTATCTAAACATAATATTCAATTTGAGGATAAACATAATTTCTGTCTCGTGTTCATGAATTACATGAAGAGGAAATTATGAATAACTAGAAGAGGCAGATAATTTTATTATTACATATTTATTTGTGGCTTATAAAGAATTGGCAATGAGATATATTTTTATGTCATTCTGTAATTTTCAAGATAGCATTTCTAGACAAATTGTTTATATCTGAAAATAAATCACATATTTTAGTCTCTGAATTTAAAGCTAAACTATCTGTTATCACTTAGAAAAATATCAGAAATGATACTGTCAAATATAGGTAAATCACATCTGGATTCTTATTCTCAAGCCAAAAAATAACATTTAAAGAAAAATTTTATAGTCTTCCACAAATGCCAACTTTTAATTTCTAAAAAAAATCCCAAATTCCTAAGAAATATATACAGAGATATCATTATTTTCCTATATTTGATAATGATTCATATTCTATACAGGCTAACTTATTTGACCAGAAGTTATGTAACTAGAATAATATTGCATTATTTACACTTCTGTCAAGGCTTTTTCAATCTCGTAAATCAGATTTAAATTCTGCTCCAGTTCTCAGAATGTCTGCTTACCACCTGGGGATAGTATCCCTGGGGATTCCACAGAAATCCTGAGATTGATATAAGGATAAAGTGCTCTGAGCAACTCTAAAAATATGCTGGGGTGGAAAAAAAGAAAAAAAAAGATAACCAAATAATACAGATTTTGATTAAAGAAAGACTAAAGCATAGCTTGAAGAGTGCATTTACATCTCTAATAGATGGCAGGGTTTATATATATATATATAATATTTTTAATTATTATTTTTATATTATATATAAATATATATAATATATTTATAATATATATATAATATTATATATATAAATAAATATATATATATATACCCTGCCATCTATTAGAATCACTGATTAGCTAAAAAGTAATTCAGTGTGAGCATAAGGTTCCAGAATCATGTAGTCATCAGCATTATTTTTTTACCAGCATTATTTTTAATAGTCACCATCATCATTTGCATGAATATTGTATGTATTTTTTGCTCATGGTACAAATTTTTCCCTAAAGTGGACATAGAACTTAAAAAAATCAATTTCACAAATTACCTATGTTTTCAATTATTCTCCTTTTTAAAAGTTTATTTATTTTTTTTGTGTATGAATGTACTGTCTGCATGTAGGTTTGTGCATCCGTGTCGTGCACTGCCTTGGAGGTCAGAAGAGGGTGTCAGATTCCCCTGGAACTGAAGTTAAAGACAGTTCTCAGCTGCCACGTGGGTGCTGGGGATGGAACCCGGGTCGTCTGCAATAGCGGTCAGCACTCTAAACTGCTAGGCCATCTCTCCAGCCCATAAATCATTCTCTATTAAGATCATTTTTATCAGAAGAAATAAGGGTTTATTCAGATTAGTCTAGAGCTTGGTTTTATTTAGAGTTCGGTAATATAAATGTTGATAAAGCAAGTTCACACATTTAGGCTTATTATTCATGAAGTAGTTAAATTTATTCAGTTGACACATTTGATTTCATTATAAGACACACATACAATCCTTGTAAGAAATATTTTAGCAATTTTGGCTATTTTTTAACAAATGTAAATCAAGAATATATGGTATCACTTTATTCTTTATAAATACTTTGAACAATTGGTTGTGTACTTTCTCCTAGTTCAAAGTGAAACATTACAAATAGTCTTATAAAGAAAACGTCAAGAAATTTGACAAAATTCTTGAGTCTTACACACTTTTAGATTACCATGATTATTATAGCTCTCTGTTACTGCCATATTTTAGCCCATGATATATATTATTTAGAACACATCAAAAATATTTTTTCTTAGATGTGCTAGTGGCTCTGATATATCTTTAAAGGGAATACTTAGGAAAGCCAACAGGTTAACACCAAATAAAAAGAGAACAACTTATGTCAAGGAAAATAGTTGGTAAACTGTGACTCAGACTAAACTCATAGACAAAAGGGAACTTGATCCCCAAATACTGCTTCAAAAATCTTCAAAATCCTTAAAATGAGCAACACAATATATCAATGAAAACGTTGAATTTTAGAGTAACTGCATTTTCATATTACAATTAGAATTTAAATGTCCTTTAATTTTCTAGGATTTGCTTACTACATTATTTTTCATTTGAATGCAAAATTTCAAATCATACATTCATGTTTTGTAACTTGTTGGGATTATACTTACATTTGAAATTCATTGTTCATTTGCACAAATTTTGCCTTTGTGAAAATCTCTAATTATTAAAATGTGCTTACCATTTGTATGTTGAAGCAATATATTCTCAGGTCACAATATTAAATACAGCAATCTCTGCCGTTTTCCTCTGTTTTTGGAAACTGTTACAGGCCATGTAGAAATATACTGAAGATGACATCACCTTCAAAAAGACTCTCATGTTAGCTTGATATTACTATTCACCCAGTTACCATCAAAATATGTCTGGCAAAAGGAACTTTCCAAGTAACTGAGCTCTAATAGTTTGTATTTACAAGGATTGTATCTAATTAATAAATATATATTAATCACATGCTAAAAGAATGTGAACATGTTGGCATATTCTAATCATTTTCATGTTGTAAAATGCAAGTCATCAGCTGAAGCTTTTAAGTCTCTCCAACCTGCCAACAAATTACATTTCCATATAATAAAACTAGAATTACATTCTTATGGTTGCTGCATCTCAAACTTCTGAGGAAAAGAAATTGCTTTCTACTCATTGCTGGGAACCCACGAAGAAAACACAATTGTTCTTCCCACATAGGAAATCTCCCGTCCTTAAAAACACAGTGTCTTCCTTTGCTGCACCCCTCCCACCCCCTGCCCACCACCAGTGAATCACCTCCAGGAAATGGCCTGTTTTATCTGCCAGGGAAGTTCCTTCAGTTCCTGTAGTCTCAGGAATCTGAGTACTAACAAGAGAGTGACTTGCCTCTCCACTCAAAGCTGAAATCGCTCAACAGTTGGTTAATTCAATAGGTAGGTCTCAAGTTTCAAGAAGCTTCTCCTAAAAGGGATTTTTCTGCTTCTTCCTTCAGCCTCATTTCTCTTTCTGTAAGTTTCAAGGTGAAAATCAACAAGTAAATACTAAAAGCAGCCATGACCTCACTATAACAACGATTTCTGCAGTTCAGAAGCACAAAGAAGTGTATTTCTCCCACTTCCTCACTCCACAGATAAACATGCTAAGACGCGAAACCCCAGCACATCACATCTACCCAGTGTGGACGGCTTTGCTTTGTGTTCACTGACTTCTAGCTAAATGCTGACTCAATCTCAAATCCATCAAGATGACTGTCTAAAATGGGAAACACACCACCCCAAAATAAATTGAAGTATTCACCTATAGTTGCAGAAGAAAAATACACTTTTATGTGATTCTTTTCTCCCCATTCCACAAGACAACAATCTCCTCTAGAGTTTCCTAATGGTGAGAAATTTATACACACCTGTTTGGGTATATGTCTTGTAACTCACATTGAAATATACCACACTCATATTTACCCTTTAACTGTATATAATAAAGCTTAAATTCAATACTTTGTTTTAAATCATGGTGTTGGAATGCAGTATGCCTAACAACTTGATCATTTTCAGAAGAATTGTATTAAAAATGAATTACTATTCATTGAGTAGGTAAGCATGTGTGAAACATCATTCTAATGGTTTCAAATCACTATTGGAAATTCTGAGTCTAATGAATATGCATCTATGCACTTACATAAATTAATAGGGCATAACAAATTGGAAGCTTTCAGACCAAAGAAAGAACAGTTAAGAAAGATGATCGAAAAGACCAAGAGAAATTCAACCCGGCTAGAAGTGTGTGATACCTACCTACATAAACACACCATTACTGAATATGCTGAGACTAATCCAGAATACAGACCTTGCATCTAATTTGGTCTGGGACTTTAATACCATATCAGCTGCATTCTGAAGTATACACACTCACAGAGCCTAGTTAATCCAATCCCCTTTAATCCACATCCCCCCACACAACCATTCCTAATCTCTAATGATTACTATTACTATATTACATTTAGGTCAATTTTTTCAGCTTCCATTTATTCCTTTTAATCCTTTCTCAGGGTTTTATCCATTATTTTGGTGTTTTCTTCAGAAGTATATCCTGATTAAGTCTCAAATGGAAACTTGACAGCCGGAATCTCTGGAGTTCTGTCTCTGTGGGTCTCTCATTGTCTTCTGCACTGCAAACTATACTTATCTCGGCTTTCATAAACCCATTTGTGCCTCCCATACTCAAACTTATTTTACTTTCTTTGCCACACTTGAGCATGACTCTTAGCCAATAATCTAGACCAACTACAGCTGGTTTCCTTGTCTGAGAGATTATGGAAATTAATTTCCTATATCCAATATCTTTTTGGTATTATATATTTAATTTTTAATGTATATGCACATGAAAATGAGGAATGTAGTAATAGTTGAAATCATAAAAGTTAGCTGAGTAAAAGCTTGTCGCTCTAAAATTAAGTGCCAGTGAGATAAAACAATCCACTAAACACATGAAGATCTTAAGAAGTGTTAGAAAACCAAATCTGTATTTTTCTATGCAAAGTATATATTTAGAGAAAAATTAATTGCTTCATAAATATAATAGGCAATTACCAACAAAGGCTAACAGTGATTACATTCTTAGCCAATATTTTAAGAATATTTATTATTTTTATTTGTATTATTAATAAACTGTTTTGAAATGTTTGTGGACTGAACATTTTTGTATCTCCAGAACAAATACAGAATTTTTTAATTAGTTTTTCTAACTTTTTCAAATTTTAAGAGTTTGTACATGAGTATTACATTCTTATTATTTCTACCCTCCTATCCCTCCACAAGCTCTTCCCATTCAGATCATTTCTTTTCATTATTATTGATACATACATACATACATCTATATGTGTGTATGTATGTAACATATATATGTGTATGTAACATATATATGTGTATGTAACATATATGTGTATGTAATATATATATATATATATATATATATATATCCTGTACGATGTGCTGACTCCATTTAGTGATGCTCATGTTTACTTGTGTTTAGGACTGCTCACTTGAGTTTAAATAACCTCTCAGGAGACTAATCCCTGGAGAAAACGGATCCTCCTTCCCTTGCCAACCATTGATTGCCTCCAGCTCTGAATCTTGAGCTAGGAAATTTTTCCCATCCATATTTACATGGTTTTATGATTAGATAGATAGATAGATAGATAGATGATAGATAGATAGATAGATAGATAGATAGATAGATAGATAGATAGATAGATGATAGATAGAAAGACAGACAGATAGGCTATCGCTCCCTGTGCAATAGTGTCACAAACACAAGTAAGTTAATATGTAACCATTATACATCTTTATTTTTTTTTAATTTTTTAAATTTATTTCTGTATGTGTATGAATGTACTGTCTGCATGCAAGTTTGTGCACCCGTGTCGTGCAATGCCGCGGAGGTCAGAAGAGGGTGTCGGATTCCCCTGGAACTGGAGTTCTCCTAGAATTGGAGTTTCAGACGGTTCTCAGCCGCCATGTGGGTGCTGGGGATCGAACCCGGGTCCTCTGTAAGAGCAGTCAGCGCTCTTAACTGCTAGGCCATCTCTCCAGCCCCCCATTATACATCTTTAAAAGATAACAGTAATATCAGTAAATTATACTGTGAATATTACCTCTATTGGTGCAAAACGGCACTATTTTCTTAGAGGTAATCAACACTTGTCTAAGTGCACTTAATGCCCAGTCAGTAGGAGGGAATCCATGTATGACACTGTAAGTATAGCTTAGTACAAAGGAACAATTTATCAAGAAGATATTACGGTCATGACCATGACGTATATGGACCAAACTCTGGTGTGCCCCATTTCATAAAACACAGGACTGTAAAACACAACTTAAACCCAGATGAATAATATTAGGTAACTTCAGTACCTCCAATAGTCAGGTCAATTGGGTAAAGAATAGAAAGACATCCAAATTAAATGACATCTGTCATGAAATGGATCTAACAATTATCAAAAGATATTCCACCCAAGCACCAAAGAATAGACTTTCTACTCAACACCAAATGCAAGTTTTTTCTCAAATTGATCACATTCTGGGACACAAAATAAATCTCAATAAATACAAAATAATTGAAATAATTCCATACATTCTATCAGACCACAGTGCAACAAAACTTATAATTAACAGCAAAAAGAAGCTCCAGTAACTACACAAACTCATGGAGAGTAAACAAGACACTCATAAATGATGAATGGGTCAAAGAAGAAATTAAGAAATAAGCAAAACTATTTTTGGAACTAAATGAAAATGAGAATGCAATACAACAAACCTCTGAGACACTTAAAAAAGCAGACCTAAGAGGGAAATTTATAGCTTTAAGTACCTAAGTTAATGTACTTTAGATAGACAGACAGATGATTGAAAGATAGATAGATAGATACATAGATAGATAGATAGATAGATAGATAGATAGATAGATAGATAGATAGATTCTCACTTGTGTTTTCAAATGTCCTTCACTGTGACTCTACCCACTTGGCCTACCAAGAGTCTCAGTCCTATAAGACACTTTCTTTCCCCTTCTCAGCAGACACCAATTGTCAAAAGTACTTTCAGTCGTGTTGGGATGTCTTACCCTCTTCCCTATATCTATGCTGTGATTTTGTCTGAGCTTTTGCATAAAACTTGTCATATTGCCACCAGTGTTATGAGGTTCATGTGAGTAACTAACCAACTGTATGAAAAACCGTTCCCTTGTCATCATCCACTCCCTCTGGCTCTTACAACCTTTATATTTCCTCTTCCACAATGATCCCCAAGCCTGGATGGAGAGAGGTCTGAAACAGATGTTGTAATCAGAGATAAGCACTTTGTGTTCTCTACACATTGGCCAATTATGGGTTTCTGTGTTAATCATCGTCTACTGCATAAGAAAACGTCTCTGGTGAGAATTGAGAGATGCATCAATGCTATGTGGAGAGGTTTCATTGAAAACTTAGGTATAAGTGTCTCACAAACACTTATTCTCATGGTTTGACCAGTGATGGAACTCTGTAATATTCTCCATCAGTTTCAAAAAGAAGCTTCCTTCATGAAGGGTGAGAGATACACTTGTCTGTAAATATAAAGATGCATATTTTGAATAAAATAAAAAATTATCTTTGTTTTTCTCTAGGGACTATGAACTCTCCAGTCATATTTGAAGATGTATTTGGTGATGTTTACAATAACATACTTGAGTTTATTCCATTGATCAAGCCTTAATTCTAATTACACAACTGTTTATTAGCTTCAAGATACAAGTGACTCTATTACACAATAGCTATAGATTTCTTGAACACTCATTGTTCATTAGATTTTTACAGGTGCTTAGGATCATTGATTGGTCCTCCCTTGGCAGCTTGTATAGTATCCTCTGCTATCATGAGAGCTAGTCTTCAGAGAGAAGGCATCTGGGGGGTGGTTCCAGAAGGATTGCCCCAAGTCCTGTGTCTAACATGTGGCCTCTCTTCAGTAATATGGTCTTACCTTCAAATTCTGGGTGGCAGTCAAGGGCTGTGGTAATATTCTATGTTGTTTTTAAGAGTCTCAATTTGAAGGGCGGTATCTCCTGCCTGGCACTGTGGTTTTTGTTATACAGCTCTCAGCTATAAACATGCACAGATTTATTATATATGTATTTTTCAGTAAGACTATGACCTAATACATTTTTCTTTGGGTCATCATAATGTCTAAACATTATTATCTTCATATCACCCCACTTGTTAACCCTAGCTACTCCCTCCCAAGTTAAAGTATCTACCTCTTCTTTTTCCATTTTCCCTTAATAAAATTTCTTCCCTCCTACCCCTCTCTATTGAACTCCTTCCACCTTATCCCCAAAGTTCCTGTCCAGTTTCCTGGATCTTGAAGTTATATCAAGGTATTTACTTGCATCTAGGGATTTGTAGCATAAAAGATAACTTCAAATGGATCAAAAACCTCAATCGTTTGAAGAATATATAGGCAGTACCCTACAGGATGCAGGTACAGGAAAGGACTTTCTAAGGATATTAGCTGCTCAGGAACTAAGGCCAACAATCAACAAATGGTACCTCATTAAACTAAAATCCTTCTGTATAGAAAAGGAAGCAATCATGAAAGTGAAGAGGAAACCCACAGGGTGTGAAAAAACCTGACACAGGATTAATATCATGTATATATAAAGTCAGAAAACAAGAATCAAGAAAACAAATGACCCACTTAAAAATGGGCTATGGGGAAAGTGGGCTATAGATCTGAACAGAGAGTTCTCAAAAGAAGAGATAAAAATTACTAAGAAACAATTTAAAAAGTATTCATCATCCTTAGTAATTAGGGAAATGAAAATCAAAACTGCCTGAAGATTTCAACCCCAGTCAGAATGGGTAAAATTAAGAGAATAAAAGACACTAAATGCTGGCGTGGAAGCTGGAAAAAGGGTGTCCTCATCCACTTTTAGTGGTATTGTAAACGTGTGACTTCTGTGGAAATAAGTAGAGAGAATTCATTTTTTTTTTCAAATCTACTGTATGATATGGTCATACCATGGCATATACCAGATGGACTCATCCTATTACAGAAAACTTGCATTAACCATATTTTTTGCTGCTATTTTCACAGAAGATAGAAAAGGAAAGCAACCTAAATGTGCATCAACTGATGAGTGAATAATGAAAATGTGGTGCCTTTACACAATGGAAGCCTACTCAGCAGAAAAAAAATATCATGGAATTTGCAATTGAGCTCTGTACTCTCAAGCATGGAACTAGCAACTATTACAATAAATGAAGTAATATATACTCAGAAAAACAAGTGGCATATGTTCTCTCTCTGTTGTGAAAGACACTTCTACTTGCAACAGATGCAGACTATCATAAATTTCTACAACTGGACAAACCCAGAGAATAAGTGACTGTGATGTGACCAACCCTAAGTGACATATCTACAATACAACCTCAACATTTAAGGCTCAGGAAATATCTCAGAAGAGTGGGCAGAATGATTGCAAGAGTCAGGGGAACATGGCACCTGGTTCTTTTCAATGCATCCTAGACATGGTGGGAAAGATGAAATGAAATCTCCACAGTATACTGATAAGAGTCTTTGTAAAATTAATTTATTTTTATTGTATGTGTATGAGTATTTTGCTTGCATGTATGTAGGTGCAATCATTCATGAAAACCCACAGAGACCAGAAGAGGTCATCAAAATACTGGAATCGGAGGTGGGTTATTAGCTGCCATGTGGGTGCTAGGAACTGAAACAAGTCCTCTGGAAGACCAGCCAGTATTCTTAATTGCTGACCCATCTCTCCAGCACCAATAAATAAAATTTCTTTAACAATTTTGTTTTTGTTTGGACATGGGATTCTTTTTTTAAATAAATTTTCATTTTCATATTGATGCTTTGTGTATTTCATACATCATTTTCCAATTCAGTTCAGGCATATTTCTCTATCCCTTCCCCCCACTCTACTCCACCCCATCCCAGATCATGCATTCTGCCATAACTGTCCTGCATCTTTCACTCAGTTTTTTTTTCATTTTTTAACAATAAGTGATAATTTATGAGTACAAGCATCCTTCATGTAAAACCAGTTTGCAAGCAGTTGTGCCCAAACCCACACAGCCCATGGGTCCCACCATCCAGCAGGGGGGCTTGTATGTTCAATCAAGTTGATCAAATGAGTGTCCAGACCATATTGCTGTAGTTTCACTGTTCACCCCAATCATAGCCCTTACATTCTACCACGCCCCCTCTTCCGCATATTGTTCCCTAGGCTTAGAAAAGGGGCACAGGTGGATGAGAAGCAAAACAGTCTACGTTCTCTGGAGCTGTTGTCTTGGACTCTGGTCAATTCTGGCTGTTTCCTTTCATGGGCTTACAGTTTGTCCAGGAATAATCTTTCGATCCTACTAATGAAGTACAAGCAATTAGATATATAGGTATTTAAACAGTACTAATTGTTATGGTAGGTTATTTTGGTATAGACACAAATGTTTGGATGGTATGTTAATCCATGAATTATATTTTTTTCTGTTAAATATGACAGGGTCTTACTATGGTTAATAACATCTCCTAACTATTAGAGGATGTAAGCTTGTGGCGTCAGCCGTGGGTTATTCCTCCAAGGAGAGAGCTAATAGCCAATTTGATTTGGGATATACAGGCATATGGCTGCCTCTGCTGCACAGTATTTCCAGGCAGGTTTGGTGTAGCTGGTGCTGGTGGAGGAGTCTTGCTTGACTCAAGGAGACCCATATTTGTTTTATTGGTTTAGTGGCCTGTGGTAACACTCTCTGGTATTCCAGAGACCATCTGTACACTTGCATGTGTGGTCTCAATACATCTTTCCCATGTTAACGTCAGGTCTTCAACAGCAGGGCCTTATCACCTCTCTTCTTGCAGGTATCCCAGTTTAGAGGCAAGGAGCCTTTACCTTTTGTGGGGTCTTGGATTCCCTGGCCAACATCTCCTTGGTAGAATAATCCATTGGACATGGGATTCTTAAGGGCTTAATAAAATTGTTCAGAGAAACAAAAGGCAATATTCTTTTTTTGATTAATGTTTTCATTGAGTTTTTGTGTTATTTCATATAATAAATATTAGTCATATTTAGGCCACAATCCACACACCCTTTTCTCCACCACCATCAGATTTAATCCATTCTTTCATATATGTTGTTCTAGTTTATCTTCCATTGCTGTGACGAAACACTCTGACTGACACCAACTTGGGGAGGAAAGGGATTATTCAGTTTACATCTCCTGGGTCACAGTTCATCACTTAGGGAGACCAAGGCAGAAACTCAGGGCAGGAACCTGGAGGCAGGAGCTGAAGCACAGGCCATGGAGGAGTGCTGCTTACTAGCTTGCTCTCCTGGCCCATGCCCAGCCTGCCCTCTTATACAGTACACAACAACCTGCCCAGGGTGGCACCACCCATAGTGGGCTGGGCCCTCCCACATTGCTCGACAATCAAGACAATATGACACAGATGTGGCCACAGGCCAATCCAATGGAGCCGATTCCCCAATTGAGGCTCCCTCAACCCAGGTGTGTCAAGTTGACACTAAAGCTATCCAGCACATATGTTAAGGCCTATGTGGTCAAGCTTTTGCATGAATATGTTCCTTGGTGCAAGTTCATCCACTGTGGTCAGCGTATCCAGAATCACTCCCTTAAAGAATATCAACTCTCACTCAATCAACAGGTATCAGTTGTCAATATTCTTTAAGAAGAAAGCCACCAGGAAAAAGAATCAAGAAGGAAAGTGAAGCCTTTGATCACTTAATCTAGTAAGTTTTTAAATTGATATACTTTCATCTATACAAGTCAATTGCCCAATATTTTTCATTGAGTTATTTAGCACTGATTCGTGGTGACACCTTGATCAAATTCAGCAATAAAGTATATAAAATTTATGCATTATGTGACATGCTTTTTAGATTAAAATGTGGTATTATTTCCAAAGATTATTAAAAGTTACATTATAGATCATTATTGACCTGAAAACTTCAAAAATCCTGTGTATCACAGCACAACTTTTTGAGATTTACTAAATTTACATTTCATTTTGAATTTACTAAGTGAGAAGAATTGTTGTGTTATTCATCTATATAGATCTGTAGATGGGAAAATTAGCATTTCATTTGAAGGTACATATTAGCACAAATTCTCAAAAACTTTGGCAAAACCTTCATTATTTTAAAAAGAATTTAAGCAATTTAATATTTGTTTAATACTGACATGCTTGTTTACAATAAAACAGACATGATAAAATCTAGTTCCTTTTCCTGGCAAAATATCCACTTTTCCATTAATCCAGACATGAAATATTAAATTATAGAAATATAGAAGAAATGAGAATGAGAGTTTTCATATCTCTGTATTTTAGTGCAGGTCTTACATATTTTATAATACAATATAAGGTAGATGCAACTTTTACAGTTTTAAAATTGATAGCCAATATTCTCTATTTGGAACTATTTTATCATTGTGGAAAATAGTAGTCACATTTCTTCTATAAGGGACAAATCAGAGAAAATAATATTACTTCTAACTCATCATTTAGGAACATCATTGAGTAGATACCAAATACGTAGATGATAACCCATCTTTGGAAAAAAAAAGGGCCATGATGCATCTTATACATGAGCTATCTCCATGCTTCCCTACGGCTGCTTTAGTCAGTGTTCTGTTTCTACAAGGCAGCAAACTTCATAAAGAATATTTATTGTCCCGGTTTTGGTACTAGAAATATAATGCATAGTGTGTAGGATCTAACAAGGTTTACCCTTTGCTGTATTATACCAGAAAGTAGTATATGTGTGTATCTACTATCTCTTTGCTTCCCTGTACCCTGTTTCCAAAAGGTTCCATTTCTGAATAGTATAGTCAAAGTAAGTTTCTGCTCTCTTAATGTATTAATATATGCCTTGAAGATCACACTCATGCGTAAGTTTGAAAACAACTATGTTTGAAGTAACTGACATCTTTCTATCCATCTATCATCTATCTATCTATCATCTATCTATCTATCTATCTATCTTATCTAATCTCTATCAGTGAAATAATCTATGCTATAACATATAATAATATACAATATATATATATATATATATATATATATATATATATATACCTATATATACATATATATAAGTATTGGAATGCAATATATATATATATTGCAACAAGTACACATCTTAATTTGTAACCCAGGGAGGCTTCAAACTCCCTATGCTGCTTCCTCAGGATCCCAAGCACCAGAGTTACAAGCATGGATCACCACACCACATACTTCCCAGTATGTTCAATAGGAAGAACAATTGATACTTCTTTCTTGTGTCGTGTTTAATTTCTAGTTCTTGTTTTGCCTTTACCTTTCAAATGTTGTGTCATTCTCTGTTTCTGTAACATTAGGTAAGTCACTTGCTATCTGAAGATTTAGTTTCCATTTACAATAGTTTCCCAATCATTAATAAAGTTAGCATTTAGACTGATCTCTGCCGGGCCCGGTGCAGGCGGATCTCTGTGAGTTCAAGGCCAGACTAGTCTACAGAGCGAGCTCCAGGCCAGCTGGGACTCAAGGGAGACCCTATCTCAAAAATACAAAACAAAACAAAACAAAACAAAACAAAACAAAACAAAACAAAAAGACTGATCCCTACAGCAGCTCCCTTTAAATTGACAGTATACCATTTTTCATGATTCTTGGTTTATCAGGTATTAGCTATTGTGAGGTCATTCTTACCGAGAATCTTTCTGGCACAGGAGAGTGAATTAATTTCAGACAAGATAATGTAAGAAATATTAAATAATTTAAATGTTTTACATTAATGGTTTTCCTTAAGCAAAATTTTACTATTAATTACCAATGTTTTCTTTAAAGTTATTTACTATTAACATGAAAAGATAATATGATAATTTTTAATGTAATGTATTTATTATTTTTTGCTCCAGTAAAATGTAATGCTAAATTGCATCAAGACATTTAAGATGTGTTATTAAAAAGCTTTGTCCTTATTCATTTGTTCTTATTCTTGATCACAAACCTGGCATTTTTATAAGTTACAATTATGAACTATCTCCAACTGTTTCGATATGATTGTTCAATTAAACTAAAATATTTTCCAATTATCTAATTGCATATAGAATACTACGATTTTTCCAAAGTAATACTGAGAAAGGACACTTGGCTTAGCAGAGACATTACCTAGTCTGTAAGAGAGGCTGGATTTGAGAACTAATATATTGTCACTGTTCTCTGAGATCTTTTTTGTAACTGTCAATAAATATTCATTAGGCTTGTCAAATCAAACAATTTACAACATTTCTGTAGCTTTTTCCAATATCCTCTTAGCTATAGGTCTCCCTAAATATATCTGTTTTGTTAATTATATATGTAGATTTTTTTTCTTCTCTTGCTGACACCACATCTATAAAATTTTTGAATTCTTTTCTTCAGGTAGGTTTTTCTCTTTAACAAAGAGGAGAGAAACTGATTACTTATGGGTTCCAGGAGATACTGAGTTATCCCTTCAGGAAATAGAATTTTTAATACTATATTTTCTTAGACATATTCAATAATAAAATATTTTATTAACACAAAGCTCTGGATGATGATATAAACACTTGCGGACTTCAAGCATATATAATAATAGAATGTTGATGATCATGAATTATATATGATTATATTTTCATGGACATTGTCTGAGCACCATTTCATGTGTGATTGATTTTTGCAATGTGTTGAACAGAATACATTTTCAAGGTCCATTTATTCAAGATGAGGTTCCATAAGTATTTTACATGAATTATAAAGACAAAGCCATTTCCAAAATACTACTGCTCACATGAATTCCTAAGGCTGTGTTATTTTATTAAATAATACAATATTTGAATGAGTAATTTTCATTTAACTATTGGGCTTATCAAAAAATAGTATATTCTTTAATGTCATTATATTTAACACCCATAACCAACAATGTATGACATTCTTCCCTGAAATTTTTGTCAGTGAATAAATGTATCAGACCCTCCCAAGCATTTCATTTGTTTGTCCACTTACAAATATCAACCATCATTTATTCACCAAATTCTTAATTTAGAGTCTACTGCACCACATTTACAAATTTATGGTAATAAAATAGGTACATATAGATCTACAATTGGATTTAATATAAATTCACAATGTCCTAGAAAGAAATCCTTCTCTGAATGATTCAGTTAAAATTGACAAAATTACCCTGACGACCTCAAATTGGAAAATAGGACGTCTGTCTGGATATTGTTACTTCAAGGTTATAATAAATCTGACTCACACATAATACTGATGTTAAAAACAAGGAAACCAAGATGTAGTGGGGCACACCTTTAATCCCAGGACCCAGGAGGCAGAGGCAGGTGGATCTCTGTGAGATCAAGGGCAACCTGATCTACATAGAAAGTTCCAGGCCAGTTGAGGCTACAGGGAAACCCTGTCTCAAAAAAATAATTAATTAATTAAATAGAAAACCATGAAAACACCAAATAACTCTGTTGCCTATGTTGAAAATTTTAGTAACGATTTTATCTTTAAAAACTCAAGCCCATAATAATGAAAATTTCAGTATTTAAGATGTTTTAAATACTTGATGGGTTTAATAATACACATTATGAAAGAAACCGTGAATTGGGAAACTTTATAGCCCAAATTGAAGTGTATACAAGCAAAGCACTGAATGAAAATTAACACAATATTAGTGAGTTCTAAAACAAATTTCCATATGCAACCCCCTATAATTTCCTGAAGAAGTATAGAATGAAAGATAGAGTGGAAAAATTGGAGCAGGTTTTGTACTTAGAAGAAAGTTGTAAAATAAAAGAGATAAAAACAGTAACAAACTTCAGTGAAAGAAATTTGAGAATATCCCAAGGCAGATGGTGGCCAAATTGCTCAAATTGCTGCTGTTGAAGAAATTTTGAACAAGAATCTTTAGAAGACAGGAACAAAATCTAATCTCTACACACATTGGACTCTAAACCAGTGAAACCCTTATAAAAATAAAGATACTCAAAAGCTTGCAGAATACTATGAAAAAGTCTTCACTGTAAGAAATATTAGAAAGGTCTTCTGGAAAAATGATAGTTATAAGGCTGAGACTACAGCTTGACTAACAGCTGAAAGCACTGTGTTTCTTCATCTCTAGTAACACACACACACACACACACACACACACACACACACACACGTTCAAACCCACTATACAAGATTTAAATGATGTAGTCAATAATTCCTTAAAAGTAGACACACCTGCTTGACTAGAGGTAGATTAAAATTTCAATGACTGTAGTGTTTATATCCAGTCCAAATTACCAATTATTTTGGGTTATCTTGGCTTTGTAATAGCCCTTTGTTACCCACTTCTGTATGTGGCCTAACATCTTGGAATGTAAAAATCAACCACTAGCTAATATAAATCGAATGGCTAATAATGTCATCGGTTAATATCTGAGGTCTGTAGTCGAGATCTCTCTGCTTTTCTGGAACCCATCTACTTGATGTTCTTGACTTAAGACTTTCATTGTTTGCTGGTTGTTGTTGCAGGAGAGTTGGGATTGGTTCCCAACACCCACATGCATGCTAACAACCATTCTTAGTATTAGTTCCACAGCATCAATCATTCTCATCTGCCCTCCATGGGCATTGCCTGAACATGATATATTTATTTTTTTATTTATTTATTTTTAATTTATTTTTATTGATGCTTTGTGTATTTCATACATCATTTTCCAATTCAGTTCAGGCATATATCCCCTTCCCTTCCCCCCCACCCCACCCCAACCCATCGCAGATCGTGCATTCTGCCGTAAGTTTTCTGCATNCTTCCGCAAATTGTCCCTAGGCTTAGAAAAGGGGCAGCAGGGGGATGAGAAGCAAAACACTACATTTTCTCTGGAGCTGATTCTTGGTCTCTGGCAGTTCTGGCTGTTTTTCTTTCATGGGCTGGCCAGCTTGTCCCAGGCTTAACCTTTTTCGATCCTAATAATGAACACATGCATTAGATATATAGGTATTTACAGTATAATATATAAACTTTTGATCCTACTATTGAAGCACACACAATTAGATATAATGGTATTTAAACAGTATACGTTATGGTAGGTACTTTGGTATAGACATGGAAGTTTGGATGGTATGTCAATTCATGATCTACATTTTTCTTCTGTCAAGTATGGGCAGGGTCTTCGTTCGTGGTGGGTTATAACATCTCCTAACCAATTAGAGGATGTAAGCTTGTGACATCAGACGTGGGTTATTCCTCCAAGGAGAGAGCCAATAGCCAAATTAGATTAGGGATATAGCAGACATATGGCTGCCACTGCTGCAACAGTATGTCCAGGCAGATGAGGTGTAGCTGGTGCCAATGGAGGAGTCTTGCTTGACCAAGGAGACCTATATTTGCTTTTAATTGGTTAAAAGGGGTCTTTGGGTAACACTCTCTGAGCATGCCCAATGGTCTTCTGAACATGATATAAATTTTATATACAATCAAAGACACGTAACATATAAAGACAAATAAACAAATAAATAATTAAATAAGTCTACAACATTAAGAGAAAGGCATTAAAAATTTTCCTTGACAAAAATTAATAAAAATGAAAGTTTTGGTTTATACTAGCAAATGTAAGTTGTCCTTTAAACTCTTTAAATGATAATGATTTACCACAAGTAATAATGCATTGTGGAATTCAAACAAACACAGATTTCATAGTTTTGACAATAACAGAAAAGCTAGAAACAAAGGAAAAGAATTATGGTCCCATAAGTTTTAATATGTATGAAGTGATAACATACTTTGAAGGCAGACTGACGTAAATTCCAAACACACACGATAAAGCAACCACTAAAAGAATAAAATGAGAATTATAACTAACCAATGAACAAAGGAAATATATTGAATCATAAAATGTACTCACTGATCAAGAAAAACAACCAAGGGTAGAAAAAGAACAAGAAATAAATGGTTGATGAAATGAAGGTAAACAAGATAATATATTTAATATCATATTGATTTTATAAACATGTTAAAAATATGCTCATTACAGTGTTGATTTGAATGTAATATCTTCTTTTTTTTGAAGTTTATATTTTTATTTTTATTTATGTGATTTAATTTTTATTTATTTTTAATTATAAAGAATCTAGACCCGTGTTCCCACCATTCCCCCACCCCGCCAGAGCTCATGCATTCTGCCAACATGCTTTTCATCCTTTCTCAGTCTTGCCTTTTCTCAATATTCTCCAGGAGGAAGTTGACTGTTTTGAGCAGAAGGTCAACTGTTTCAGTCAGTTCTTTGATGCAGTACCTTTCTGTTGTTGTTGTTGCTCTGTTTCGGGTTGTTGTTGGTTTCCAATATGCATCACTCCGAACGGCGTTGAACAAAAGCTCAGGGGCCCTACACAAGAAATACTACAACTACGTAATCGACACTAGCAATCCACAGATGAGGGATAACCATTCGTCGTTTTGTTTTCCTTGGATCTGTTACTCTTCACTTAGCATGATGTCCTCTAGCTCCAGCCCATTTTCCTGCAAAGCTCGTGATGTTGTCTTTCTGTCCTTCTTTACTGCTGCATAGAAATCTATTGTGTAAGATACCACTTTTCCTCTATCCACTCATCAGTTGAAGGGGAATTGGTTCCAGCTCCGTTGCTATTTGTGAAAGAGCGGAAATAAACATGGTCATGCAAATGTTCGGCTGCAATGGGGTGAGTCGTGAGGGTACATGCCAGGAGTGGTAATGCTGGGTCGGGGGGCAAGTACATTCCAAGTCCTTCCAAGGGGTTCTCCACACTGCCTTTCCCAATAGTGGCTGTATGATGTTACATTCCCACCAGCAGTAAATGAGTGTTCCCCTTTCCCCACAAACCTCTTCTGGCACTTGGTATCATTGGTTTCTTGTCTTGATGCTAGCCAGTCTTATGGGAGTTAAGATGATATCGTTTTTTTTTTTTTTCTTTTTTTTTTTTTCTTTTTTTTTTTTTTAAATGTGATTTATTTTCTGTATGTGTATGAAGTACTGTCTACATGTAGGATCTGTGGCCCCTTTCGTGAAATGCCTCGTAGGTCAGAAGAGGTGCGGATTCCCTGGAACTGGAAGTCTCCTGGAATGAGTTTCAGATGGTTCTCGGTCTCGGCCCGCCATGTGGGGCTGGGGATTGAACCCGGGTCCTCTGTAAAGAGGCAGTCGGCACTCTTAACAACCACTGAGTCATGCTCCAGCCCAATAAGAGGAATCCTAAGTGGTTTTGATTTGCATGGCCTTAATGATTAAGTGATGTTGAACACTTCTTAAATGTGTTTTGTTTCTCAGCCATCTCTATTCCCTCACTTGTGAAATTCTTCTCTGTCAGTTCTTTGCTCCATCTATTGAGTGGGGGCATTTGGGTTTTCTTTTTTTCTTGTTTTTTGAGTAGTTTTATTATTCTGTAAATCAATGCGTTGTCAGATATATCTGCGAGGGTTTCCTCCACTCTGTGGGATTCTCTTCACTTTCTGATTGTTTCTCTTTGATGTACAGAAGATTTTGAGTTTTAATGAGGTCCCATTTGTCAATTGTCGACCTTAAATTCTTGCACAGCTGCTGTCCAATTTATTAGACTTTTTCCCTACGCATTGAACTTGTAGTCTGCGGCCAACTTGTCTTCTATCACCTTAGGAGTTTGGGGTTTTCTGATGAGGTCTTTGATCCATCTGGATTGACTTTTAACAGGGTGAGAGGTACAGGTGTTTTTAATTTCATTCGTCTAACAAGTGGTGATCCCGTGTTGCAACAGCACTTCTGAAGATGCTGTCTTATCTCCAATGTGGCTATGGCGTCTTGGCCCCCTTGTTCAAATATAAGATGGCTGAAATGGTATTTGCTCAGATTTTGGATCTTCAGTTTTTGTTCCAATTGGGTCAACAGGTCTGTTTTTATGTGCCAGTACCAAGCCGTTTTTTATGACTATAGCCCTGTAGTATAGTTGGAAGTCTGGTATAAAAGTGATCTCCCCTGTGTAGCTCTTTTCACGCAGGGTTGATTTGGCGATTCGGGTCGTTTGTTTTTTTTTTCCAAATGATTTAAGGACTTTGTTTCCAAGCCGATGAAGAAACTCTAGGGATTTTTATTGGAATTGGATTAAATCTATACAAGAGTTTTGGTAGAAGGACCCATTGTTACAATGTTAATTTCCAATCCATGAGCATGGGGAGTTTTTCCATCTTTCCTGAGTCTTCTTCATTTCTTTTCTTTATAGGTTTAAAAATTTTTTTTGTAGAGGATCCTTGTGTCTTGGTTAGGTTTTGTTCCTAGGAGGTATTTTATTGTTTTGAGGCTAGTGGTGTGAGTGGGAAGGTACTCTTTGAATTCTTGCCCCAGTTGCTTGTTCTTGGTGTAAAGAAAGGCCATTGATTTTTTTAAGGTTAATTTTTGGTATCCTGCCACGTTGCTGAAGTTGTTAATCATGTTCTAGGAGTTTTCTGGTGGAGTTTTTGTAGCATGCCTAACAAAACAATCATTTCATCAGCAAATAGGGATAAGCTTGACTTCCTCTTTTTCCCAATTAGTACTCCATTAATTTTCCTTTCTTGTTGCCTTATGGGCTTAGCTAGGGTTTCTAGCACTAGATTGAAGAGGAGTGGTTGACAGGGGGCAAGCCTTGCCGGAGTTTTCTACCTGTACAGGGAAAGGTTTTTTCTGTCAGTTCCCCCCGTTTAGGATGATATGGGTGTGGGTTTCCTGTATATGGGCTTTGATTACATTAAGGAATGAACCCACAATCCGTTCCCTTCTAGGACTTTAAGCATGAAGGATGCTGGATTTTGTCAAGGCCTTTTGTCAGCATCAATTGAGATTATAGTGTGTTTTTTGTCTTTTGATCCGTTTATGGCTGTTTTTATGATGTTTATTGATTTTACTATGTTGAACCATCCCTGCAATCTCTGGTATGAACAACATTGGTCATGATGGATGATCTTCTGATGTGGGTCTGTATGTGATTTGCCGATATCCTGTTTAGAATTTTGACATCTGTATTCATTAGGGAGAAGGGTGTATAATCTCCTTTTTAGTTTACAAATCTTTGCCTGGTTTTTGGTAATAGAGTGGTTGCTGGCTTCATAGAAGAATTTGGGGGATTTCTCTCCATTTGTATCCTTCTAATCAGTTTCAGTATTAATGGTTTGTAGGTCTTTTTGAAAATGTTTTATAGAATCCGGTTCTGCCGTGAAACCGTCTGTACCTGGGCTTTTTTTAGTTGGGAGGTTTCGTACTACAACCTCTATTTCTTCATATTTTATGGGTCCTGTTTTATGCTGCGGAATCTCTTCTTGGTGTTGCTTTGGTGATTCCCATTATTCAGATATTCATTCCATTTCTTTTCTTTTCGGTTCTAGGTTTTCAAAACTTGGTAGAATATAGGTTTCTTTGTATTATTCCCATATGATTTTCTGGATCTTTCTTGTCTGGTTGTGATATTTCCCTTTTCATCACAGAGCGTATTGATTTGGAGTTTGTTTTCTCATATCTTTTGTTAACTGGGCTCGAGGTCTGTCTATCTTGTTTTATTCCTTTCAAAGAACCAGCTTTTGGATTCAGTTGTTGTTTTTTGTATTGTGTTCCTTTGTTTCTATTCATTGATTTCTTTCTGCTCTGATTTTTGTTATTTCTTTCCTGCTTCTGATTTAAGGGTTCCTGTTTTTGCCTCGCATGTTTTTTGCTGTAATGTTAGATCATTCACTTGTGCTCGTTTTGCTGTTATGTCTAATGTGGGCTTCCAGGGCTATAAACTTTCCCGCGTAGGACTGCTTTTAAGGTATCCCATAGGTTGTGTTTGTGTTTGTATTGTCATTATTGTCATTCAGGTCCAGGAATGCTTTTAGTTCTTTCTCTTTATCGCTTCCTTGACCTATTTCATTTTCAAGAGTGTGTTGTTTAGTCTCCATGTGTTCTTGTATGCAGAAGGGCTTGTCCTGGTGTTTGATGTGGAGCGTTTTGTACTGTGGTCTGATAGATGCATGAAAGTGATTTTTACAATCTTTTTGTAATTTGTGGAGGTTTCTTCTGTGTCCCAAGTATGTGGTTGATTTTGGAGAATTTTTGTGGGGTGCTGGAGTAGAAAGTTTATTCTCTGGTAGTAGGATGGAATATTCAGTAGAAGCCTGTGAGGTCTATTTGATGTACTGTATCATTCAGTTCAAATGTCAGATGTCTCTCTGTTTATTCTTTGTCTTGTTGACCGATCCAAAGTACTCAGTGGGGGATTACTGAAAAATCTCCTACTATGGAGTGTACTGGGGTTAGTCGGTGACTTGTGGTCCTGAGAATTGTCTTTATAAAGTTTGGTGGCACCAGAAGTTTGGGGGCAATATATATTCATAATCATGAAATTTTTGGTGAAATTGTTCCTTTGATAAAAATGGTAATGGCCTTTTTGTCTCTTCTGATTTCGTTTACTTTTAAGTCTATTTTGAGCTGAATATTAATATTAAAAAAGCAACACCTGATTTCTTTTGGTACGTTGCTTGATAGTTTTTCATCCCTTCACTTTAAATGTGGGTGCCTGTCTTGAAGGTAAGATGTGTTTTTTTTTTTTTTTTTTTTTTTTTTTTTTTTTTTTTTTTTTTTTTTTCCCTAATCCAATCTCCCAGTCTATGTCTTTTGATTTGGGGAATTTAAGTCCATTAATATTAAGGTTATGACTGATAGGTTTGGTTGCTTCCTTTTGCCTTATTATCCATTTGCAGTTTGGGTTTCTGTTTCTACTTCCGCAGTTATGTTTTTAGTGATTTCTCTTTGTGGTGCCTGGGGTTGGTTGCTACTTTCTTCTGTTCTTTGAATTGCTTCAAAAATATTCTCTGAAGGGTTGTTTTCTGGACATGTATTTTCTTTCAAGTTGTTTATGTCATGGAAGGTTTTTTTTTTCTTTCTCCTCAACTAGAAATTGACATTTTTTTTCTGGGTAGAGTAAATGTGGGTTGGCATCTATTGTCCCTTAACACTGGAATGCTTTGCCCCATGTTATTCTTGCTTTCATAGTTTTGGCGTTGATAAGTCAGTTGTATTTCTGATAGTTTCCCTTAAGGTCACATGTGTATTGTTCTCATTGGGACTTTGAAGGTTTTGTCTTTGTGTTTGGGTTCTAAGCATTTTAACTATGGTTTGGCATGGAGAATTTCATGTCTGATCGTCTGATGTTGAGTTATAGTGTGCTTCTTGTATTTGTATTGGGTTTTGTCCTTTTTAGTTTGGAGAAAGTTTTTCATCTATTAGTCTGTTGAAGATCTGAGTCAAAACAATTCTGCTTGGGATTCTTCTCCTTCCTCTATTCCTAATGATGCAGAGGTTTTTTTTTATGTTTCACTATTGTCCCACAGCTTCTGGTTATTCCACATTTTGTGTATTTTTAATTTTTCATAATCTTTGCTTGAGGTTTCCTAGTTAGTTCGTTCTGGTGTTATCTTCCAGGTCTGATAATCTTTGTTCTGCTGTCCCCTCTCTTCTCTGCTTCTGAAGCTTTTTTCCATTCTTTCCTCTTGATTGGATGAGGGTTTTGATTTCTTTTTCATTTTCATTTCGTCTTGATTTCTTGAGTATTTCTACTTTTTTTGGAGCGTCTCATCTCTTTTGTAGCTCTTTGCTTCGTTGGTTGTTTCCTTATCATTTTCAAGCATGGGAGTCTTTGGCAGTTTGTTTCTCACTTCACTTCAGCGCTTGGCATTCTCTCTCTCTATAAGGTCCGTCTGGTGTTCTTCATTTCTTTTCTTAGTTCTTTGATTGTTCTTTATAATCTTGTAGATCTTTAAATATGTTCCCAGTTTGTTTCTGATATCTGATGTCCTGGGGCATCCCCAGAGGGATCCCACTGCAGGAGTCTTCCATAGGGTTGGTAAAGCTTGGCGTGGGATTATCCTGCCCCTTTCCAGTGTAGTCTCTTCTTCGTGATCCTGGCATATGGGCTTCTCCTTGCCTGTATTCCAATGTGAGTCCTAAATGCCTCTTCACTGTGTTGAAGGCTTGCTTTGCTTGCCTCCTTCAGATGCCTTCGTAATCCCAGTTGCGGGGGGAGGGGGGCTCTTCAGCCTGCACACCAGTACCTAACGCTGGCCTCAGGAGATCTCAGATCTCAAGAGTGACACAACCCCACATTTAATACCGGCTGGAGGATAACTCCGCCCCCACAGCCACAAAAGCCAATCAAGCCAAAAACAGCTGGATTAAAGGATCAACAATCAGCCTTGCTGAGGCACCCAGTCCCTACCTGTCTCCTGCTCTTCCTTCTGCTGACCTCCGGAGATCTCAGATCTCAAGAGTCACACAACTCCACCTTTAATACTGGCTGGGAGGATAACTCTGCCCCCACAGCCACAAAAGTCAATCAAGCCAAAGACAGCTGGATTAAAGGATCAACAGTCAGACTTGCTGAGGCACCCAGTCCCTACCTCTCCTGCTCTTCCTTCTGCTGGCCTCAGGAGATCTCAGATCCGATTGTAATACCTTCTATAGTCTCATGTGTTTGGGTACTTGGTTCAAACCTACTGATCCTGTTCAGGTGAGATTGAGAATTAAAGAATTAAATGTATTAAATGATGTTATATATTTAAACATTCAATTGTCAGCTCATACTATGGGTTAATTTTCTTCTTTTCATAATAATCCCCTTAGATCCAAAAATCAGACAAATTAGAGTTGGAAATACACCAGTATTACACAATGTCCTAAATAATGATGATAACAATGGTGACAAGTTTGGATAAAGCAAAGGGAAGATTTAAAAAAAACCTCATCTTGGGCTGGGTGTGGTGGCACACGCCTTTAATCCTAGCACTTGGGAGGCAGAGGCAGGTGGATCTTTGTGAGTTCAAGGCCAGCCTGGTCTATATAGTGAGTTCCAGAACAGCAGGAGCTACAGCGATACCCTGTCTCAAAAAGACCAAAAAAAAAAAAATCCTCATCTTCACAGCCCCTGTCTCAAAAAGACCAAAATAAATAAATAAATAAATAAATAAAATCCTCATCTTAACAGCTAATAGCCTTTGTGTTTTAAAGTTATGCTGTATATGAAATACAAATTCAGTTTCATGATATTCATACTGCTTCTTATATAGTTTAATCCTTTCTTTAAAATGGAAAAAAAACAGGTTTTGTTTGTTTGTTTGTTTTTGTTTGTTTTTACAAGTTGAGATCCAGTAATAAAATTGGCTTTTTTATTTACACAGGGGAGAAAGCCTTGATTCATAGGAATAGTCACCACTAAGCTGGGCCCCTGCAGTTTTCTCAGCAAGATCCTTGTGCAGGGAACTCTTCAAGATAATTTGCTATTTCATTTAATCATTCCTCTCCATACCAATTCAACTACAATTTCCCAAGAAATTCTAGGGCTTTGGTAATTTCTACTGTATATACACCTAAATACATGATTTGAATTTGGCTCAAGGAGCAAATTAGAGAGCATTAAATTCAGAATGGAGCACTAGAGGTAAAACCAGCATGGATCCTTCTGGTTGTAAAGTAAACAAGGCATGATAGCAAGGCTGAGGGATGTGTCTATACTTCATTTTGGATCTCCTAGAGGCAGTCTCTGGATAAAATTATTAATGTTCATCAATGCAAATGGTAAGTTATGCCTATTTAACCAGTTTCAAGTTTCTAAACACGAAATGATAAAATATTAAGATTGTCATAAAAATGTGTAATATTTGTTCATAAGCAATCACTGTGGGAATACAGTTAGACAATAATGATAATAGTAATAATTATAATAATAAGACATATCCTGAAAAATAGTGAGAACATAAGGCACCTTGAAATCTTCCCACATGACTTAGAAGGATGCCACAGGCTGCCTGGAAGTGTTTAACATTTCTTTTTACTTGTGTCCACTGCCATGGCATATGCAATGATACTTTTTTTCTAATTGATACTTTGTACCAACATATGTTCTCTACCATATCAGATATATAATTTTTATTGGCAACACATCACAATTTTGTACAAGTACATTTTTTCTTTAAAAAATTGAAACAAAATACTAAGTGCTTTCATGTGTGCATCTAGAAGCTTCCTCTAAACTAACTCAAATATTTTTATAACACTAAATCTCACTTGGAGAATTAAGGTCTGATTCTGTTGCAGGCTTTATTGTCTTCTTTTTCCATATATTTGATTTTTCTGTGCATATATAATGCCTGAAGTCATTAAAATCATTGCCATCCAAGTGCAAGTTTGTTTTAAATTGACTTAGATTCAAGTAAGTCATAAAGAAGAAAATTAATTTATTATAATTTTATTTGGTAGCTAAGGTAGAATTTTGTATAGGTAAGAATGTTAGTGATTTAGGGAAAGAGACAAAGCTTCACAGTGCCACCTGCAGAAGCCTGAGTCATTCTTTTGTATTTCTTTGTGTGTGTGTTGGAGTGTATTTGTGTATGTACACATGTACACATTTTGTGTCAAGTTTTGGAGGCTGTATTTTTTAAGACAGGAGATCTTACTTTTTAAGACAGGATCTCTCATTGGTCAATCTATAGCATACTAATTGGTTAGACTTGTTATTCAGGGAATCCTCAGGATCCTCCTGTCTCCATAACTCAGTATTGGGAACAAAAGTGTGTGGTACTAACCTGGCTTTTTCCAGTGAGTGTTATTGTCTACATTCAAACCATCGCGGTTGTAAGCATGTTAGTCACTGAGATATCTGACAAGATTCTGACGGTTTTTTGACAGAGCTCTACCCAGATTCCCATGCATGCATGCATGCATGTGTGTGTGTGTGTGCGTGTGTGTGTGTGTGTGTGTGTGTGTGTGTGTGTGTGTGTTTTCCAGTTGTTGACATCAGGTGTCTTCATCACTCATCTCCTTAGTTTTTAAGACCAAGTCTCTCCCTGATCCTGGAGTTCATCAATTCAGCTACTATATTATCAGGGTACTCTAGAGGAACCTCCCCAGAACAAATAGATCATTGTATGCCACATTATTAAATTGGCTTGCTCAATATATACTGGACAGTCCAACAGCTATCTACATACTGGAATGTTCAAGAAGCTGGTAGCTGTTCTGTTCAGGAAACTGAAGTCTCAGAAGTTCCAATCTGGTGCTAAAGACTGAAAGGTCACATGGAGAGCCTCTAGCCTTCACTCTCTATTGAAAGACTGCAGAAACTGCATCCTCCAAACAGTGAAGGACTGTAGTCACAGCTACAGCAACAGAGTAGATATGTACACCAGAGCATCCAGGCAGATGAAAAACCAAAGTTTTTCTATTTGAATTCCTTAAAATTGGGATGCTTTCTAAAGTGGTTGAGATCACATTATCAGTGTAAGGATTAGAGTTGGGTTTGTTTTCTCTTGCATTTAAAGAATTAAAAGGCAGGGTAAGGAAGAGCTTGATCTTCTTTAAGAGAATGATTTTAGATAGGCTGACTAGAACCCACTGAATGAACTTGCACTGAACAATGGCAGGCGACTAACATAAATGACAGAACTCATGAAATTTGAAATCATGAAATCTGAAATCATGAAATCTGAAATCATGCAATCTGAAATCATGAAATCTGGCTGGGGTGGATTGGGAGGGAGGCGATGGGGAAGGGGTGTAAAAATGTTTAAGATGCTGTGTGTAAAATAAACAAAATTTCAATAAAAGTATTTGAGAAAAGAAAATCAATGATTGAAATAAAACTACTGAAGAGATAAAAGATAAAAAGGCAAGAAAGTTTCAAGCATAGCAGAGATATTATTTAGAAAGAATGAAGAATCACACATACATGAATACACAGAGAAATAAAGCTCTCCACAATCAGAGAGGGGACCTGGAACCTCAGAATCCAATGTCTGCCAAGGAGGACATGGCTCTCAATGGTGTGCCTTCCTCTGGTTTTGGATTGGTTAACTTAAATAAAGCACAAAAAGCTAATAGTTTTATGACTTTAAATAATGAGGTGCTAAGGTCCAGCCTCAGTATTTTCAGAACTAGTTAAGATAATGACCAGAAAGAGTATCCTGCTGACAAGAGGGGGAAACCCCAAGCTTTTGTCTCAGAAAAAGAAGACAGAAATATGCCATCTTTTTACTTCTCAGTGACCCTCTTTGTTTATTAGGCACTTACAAGGTGCTGGGAATTCTGGAAGAGGGTTTTATCCCTCTTTATCCCACAAGGAAATATACTTTATCCCACAAGGAAATATACTCACTAAGGCTTGTTTCTTAGTTGATTTCACATTCAATCATTTGATAAACAAACTTAATCATCACAACTAGTCTGGCTGGCCAATGAAATCCAGAGCTTCCCTTGTCCCCAGCCCTTCCCTCAGTCCTAGGGTCACAGAGGCCCTCTGCTGCTTCTAGTTTTTAGTGAGTGTTTGGGATCCTAACTCAAGTCCTCATGGCTGTGCAACAGGAATTTTTCTGGCCAAGACATATCCTAGCCACAAAATCTGGACTTCTGGACTTCCGTACAGAAAATAATTTTGGGACAAACCAATATTTTTTTTAATTTTATTTATTTCTGTATGTGTATCAATGTACTGTCTGCATGCAAGTCTGTGCACCCGTGTCATGCAATGCCGCGGAGGTCAGAAGAGGGTCTCGGATTCCCCTGGAGCTGGAGTTCTCCTGGAATTGGAGTTTCAGACGGCTCTTGGCCGCCATGTGGGTGCTGGGGATCGAACCCGGGTCCTCTGTAAGAGCGGTCGGCGCTCTTAACCGCTAGGCCATCTCTCCAGCCCCGGGACAAACCAATATTAATCAGAGTTCAATTAAAAAAAATTTTGGTCTTCTGAGAAAGGGTTTCCTGTAGCCCCAGCTGTCCTGGAAATCTCCTATGTAGACCAGGCAGGCTAGCCTTGAACTCATAGAGACTGGCCTGCCTCTGCCTCCCAAGTGCTAGGATTAAAGGTATGCACCACTACAACCAGCTATTTTTTTAAATTTTTATTGTGCTTTTGTGAATTTCATAAAGCAGTTCTTATTCAAATTTGGAACTCTCCCATCCATGCCTCCCCGCCCTTGATCACTGGACCTCATGTATTCCATCTTACATATTAAGTCCTCTATCAACAGTTCCCAGACAAGGGCCTGCCTGCAAAAGCATTTCCATGGCTCCACTCTAAGCCCTTGTCTAATTGAGTTGGCATGGGTTCTGTGCTCAGTGCTGCCACTGCCACAAGTTCACACGCGCAAGCTTTCAGTGGGATGAAAGCCTCTGCTTCCCTATGTTCATGAACAAGCCCTGGTGTTTACGGTTTTTCTGCAGTGGTCTCTGAGCCTTGCCAGGGACACTTTTAACATAGGAGTCATATCCAGGGACACACACTCTGACTGACCTTATTCTCTACACCTTGGCCAGTTGTTGCCTTTCTTGTGCATTGCATTCTGTTGTATATGGAAGCTTCACAGGTGAAGTTTGAGGATACGCTAGTTTTCTTTCTACCCTCCTTCTCCTGTTCTGCTATGTTCCATGAGCCTTAAATGTAGAGATTCAACTGAAGATATGTCACCTAGGACTGGTATCTCTCAGACATATATTTTCTGAGCCTGAACAGTTGTGAGAGTCTGCAGTAGCATCCATATTTTGCAAAAAGAAGCTTTTTGATAAGTGGTGGGGAGTATACTTGTCTGTAAATATAAGGATCCATATTTAGCATATGGTAAGAAATGTCATTTATCTAGAGATATGAAAGAAATAGTGTTTGCTCCAGGATCCATGACCTCTCAAGCTGTTTATTTTGCTGTTTACAGTGCCACCCCTGAGTTAACTCCCATTGAGAAGGCTTTAAGTCCAGTTAGATAGCTGTTGATTACCCCTCAGAAAACAGTGCCCCTACTGCATCAATGGATGTAGTTTGTTGTGCCAATCATTATGGTTCATAGGCTTAAGGTTGGGCTGGACCTTTGGTTGATTTCCTCCCTTAGAAGCTTGCTTGCACAGTATCTTCCAAAACTATGAGAGGTAAATTTCAGGGATAAGGCTTCTAGTCAGTTCCTAGTTCATTGTCTCAAGTTCTCTGTCCAATGTATGTCTCATCTTCAGCAATAGGGTGTTATCCTCAAGTTCTAGGAGATAACAAAGAACTCTAGCAATACCCTGTGTTTTTTTGGGGAGTCTCTTAGACCACTCTGACAAACCATTTAAAAGGAGGTCTCTCTTGTCTGGCTTTGTGTTCCTTGCCATACAGCTCCCAGCTGTGTGTGTGTGAGAGAGAGTATAAATATACATACATATATATATATATATATATATATATATATATATATATATATATATATATATATATATATATATATATATATATATATATATATATATATATGTGCACTAATGTATTTATTAGGAGGTTTTGGAGATGACACTTTTCTCTCTGGGTTCCTTAGCATCTCAAGATCCATTCATCCTAAACTGTCTCCCCCAATTTGATCTCTCTCTTGGCTCCCCAGTACAAGAGTCTCCATTTCCCCACTTTTCCCCTAGTAATCTTTCCATTTGCCATCCCCCTTTCATGAGTTTCCTTCTCACCCACAGTAGACCCCTCCCTGTCTCTCCCACCTCCCCTCCCAGCAGAAAATTTCCACTTTCCCCACTTCGCCATGGTAATATCTTCCTTACAAGCCCCCTTTCAGGTTCTTTTCCTTTACCTCTGTGTCTCCTTTCCATTTTTCTAGCTCCTGCTGTTACATCAGGATATGCACTCACATATAAGGGTTTGATGCTGCAATCTGCACATGCAGGAGAATATATATCATTTGTTCTTCTGCATTGGTGTTGCTTCACTGTAGTATAACGGTCTCTAGCTCCATCCATTTACCTGCAATTTTCATCTTTTCTTACTGGTGTATAGAACTCCATTGTGTAAATGTACATTTTCATTATTCATCGGCCAGTTGAGGGACATTTAAGTTGTTTCCATTTCTTAGATATTGTGAAGAGAGCATCAACAAGCATGGGTGCACAGGTATTTCTACAGGAGGATGAGTGCTTTGAATATACATGCCAAGGAGTTGTATAACCAGATCACATGGTAAAGTCATTTTAGTTTTATGAGAGTTCTCCAACACTGCTTTATATAGTTGCTTCATGAGCTTGCATTATCACCAGCAGTGAAAAAGCATTCCCCTTTCTCCAAATCCTAGTCAGTATTTGGAGTTTATTTCGTTCTCTTGATCTTAGCTGGTCAGACTGGGGTAAGATGGAATAGTAAAGTAATTAATTTTTATCAGCATTTCCCTTATTGCTAATGATATTAAGCTCTTCTTGTGATGTTTCTTAGCAGTTTTTACTTCTTCTTTTGAGAACTATAGCCCATCTTTTCATTGGGTCATTTATTTTCTTCTTTCTTTGATTTTTGAATTTAGTTTTATTAATAAGGGAATTTGACATATATCATAGCACAGAGATTATTAGAAACATAAGACCTCCAAGAAAGGAAGTGTGGATATGGACTTTTCAAGAGAGTGTCACACTTACTGACAGTAGCCATATACACATATGTAGGTTATTTTGGTGAAATTCAAGTTATATATTAAATATTTAGTAAGAAAAATTTTTGTCTTTTTGACTTTTCTGTTTTTCAATAAACGAGATTTTAAATACTTTAAAATTCCCAATAAAATCTGGAAATATAATAAAATGAATCTTTCAACCACACATAAATGGTAAGTGACTATGAAGGTGCTCGTGACAAGCTGCAAAGAAAAGGCACTGGCTATCTTTAATAATCAATGATAAGATGTTCAAAATAGAGATATATCCTACTTCTCAGCTATTTGAGTAAAGTGTGTGTGTGTGTGTGTGTGTGTGTGTGTGTGTGTGTGTGTTTATAAATGTGCACTCATGTACAGGCAAGATGCCTATATCAAGTACCTTCTTCCATTTTTCTCCACTTTAAATATTTTCCTTTCCAGAAGGTGCTGTGTGTATGATTCATCAAATATTCAGGACATCCTGACATTGCGCCTGTATGGGAACCATTTGGTTGAAAAAAAATCAAGCTGTGTGACTGTGGAACTGTTCCATCATGTAGAAGTGATACATGTTGTGCAGTGGGGTGTGTTCTGGGAAAGGGGATGCTACTTGTACTTGGGATATTTGTTGCACGAATTAACAGATATAGCCTTCAAGCACTGTGTGTAGATAAAAAAATGAATACGACCTTCCAGAGAAGTGCAAGGGAACTTCGCATATGTGCCATGAAAATGTGTATGAGGAGGATTGAAGCACTTGCAATGGAGGTTGCCTTGATGAAACCAACTTAGGAAAGAGGTATTTCATTCCTCTCAGAATTTGAGGTGATAGTATGACTCTGGATCACATTAACAGTTGAAATTAATCATCTCAGGCAGAAAAGAAAGGTGATCTATTTCTTAAACAACATGACATGAAAATTATATATATGTATGTATTCAAGTTTCAAAGTACAGTGTGATAAGCCAAATGCAGCTGTCGTTTTAGGTCTTAAAAAAATCAATAAGTACATGTACTTCACTGAAATCCTCCTCTGTATCTTTTCTTCATTGCTTCTTCCTCTAGCAGAAACAACATAATGACACACGATGAGAGATGATGCATGCCATTTATAGTTTAGCTGTCTCTTTTGGAGGACTGTTCATATGCACATATTTGTGCAGTTTCTTTTCCTTTGAATGAAATTAAAGATCTGTTAAGGATGAAAACTGTCTGAATGAGGAAAAACTTGCATACAGGACAATGAAGGTGTGCACTAGCTATAAGCTCTGTGTGCATTTATGCCACAGAGCTTACAGCTGAAGTGAGAAAGATAGAAAAGTAAGAATGCAAAATGAACCTGAGCAGTTGTGGAACTCTGTAATACTACTATCTGTCTGGTGCAAAAGAAGCTTCTTTGATGAGTGGTGACTGGGATACTTGTCTGTAAATATAAGTATATATGTATTTTGCACATAGTAAGAAATTATATTTGTCTAGGGATGCAACAGCCTAAGGGTTTTTCTCTAAGATCTATGACCTCTCTAGCCATGTGTATTTGGCTATGTCTACAGTACCACACATGAGTTTCCTCATATTCAGTGAGCTTTAAGTCCAATTAGGTAGCTGTTGTTTACCCCAAGATAAAAGTGCTGCTACTGCAACAATTCTGTCTGCTCTGCCAGTCACTGATGTGGTTAATTTGCCTAGAAGCTGGGGTTGGACCATTGATTGATGTTTTACTTTATAAGCTTGCATTAGTGCTCTCCAAAGTTATCAGAGCGAGCCTTCAGAGGAAGTGGCTTCCATGTCCATTCCAACTCCATGGCTTCAAATCCTGTGTTCCAAGTGTGTCCTGTCTTCAGCAATAGGGTCTTATCTTCAAGTCCGAGAGGCAATCAAGAGCCTGTGTAATTTTGGGAGTCTCTTGGACTACCCTGACCAATAATAATAAAGGTTTCTCTTATCTGGCACTCTTTCTTAGACTCACATAGAGATGTATGCCTGATTTGTCTGTGGGTTGTTGGCCTAATTTGATAATCTCTGTTTTTTTACACTAGCTAGGCATTATTTATCTCTCCTCTCTCTCCCTGTCTAACTATTCCTCCATGTCTTCCCCATTTAAAATGCCCCCATTTTCTCCATTTCTCCCTTGATAACACCAGTCTCCTATGGTCCCACCACTCTTGAGCTCCTTCTTTCCCTTCATCCTCCGTACTCCTTGTGGAAGCCTCCCTCCCCATTTAAACACCCCCATTTTATCCATTTCTCCCTTAGTACCAGCTGTCTCCTACCGTTCTTCTCTCTCACCTTCCTTCTTTCCTTTATCTCCCTGGTTTCTTTCCTTTTTCCTGGTTCCTACAGTCTATCAGGGTACATACTTACACACAAAGATTTGGTGCTAGGATCCACATATGAGGCAGAATATACATTGCTTTTTAAAGTTATATTTAAAGAAAGATATTTGGCAGTTTTTTAACCAGATACACCAGTTTACCCAACTGTCACTATTAACTAATCTTTCCTCAACTTCCCTGAAATGCCACATCAATCAAAAAATATCACACACATAGAATTATAAATAAGTAGATCCATCCATGATGCTTTTAGACAAGGGTTCTTTGTGTAGCTGAGGCTAGCCTTAACTCTTGATCCAAAATCTGGGATTACAAGTGTGGCCCATCATGCCTTGCAATTTTTGAAGTCTTTAGTCTGTATGGTATTTTTTTATTCCAGCAGCCTTGCTATAATATTTAAAGGCTATGTCTAACTTAGTTCAATAGTGTCTTAATAAATTTAGGCAACTTTCCAAAATCACTGTATTTACGAATGCATGTGTAAATATACATATTCACACATATATATGATGTTTTTCAAATACTTTTGTTTTTCTCTGAAAGCTCATTTTACTACTTGAATAAAATGCATTTAATTTTTGTTGGTAGTTATTGCATATTAGTGAAAAATGATGTTTACAGTATTAAAATTTCACATTCACAAATACAGCTTGTATAGTTTTCAATTTATAAAATCTGAATGTTTTCAAGGAAGTCACTGCTTCTTTATATATAAACTTCATGTTTATTTTCTCAAGTACCTTGCCAACACAGCCATTTATGCTCTGCCTTACCATGATTGTGTTGTGTCAAGTGCAATGAAAAAATATTTAGTTTTGCCAATTTGTTCACAGATTTGTGGACACCTGTTTCCTGTGGATTCTTATATAATGTCTAGGAGTTTTGAGAATGCTCAATGACAGCTACATCTTAACTATCTCTATAAAAATTCCAGGGATGTAAAATTTCATTATTTACCGTAATACCAATGCCAGTGGAATGTAACCATTTGCTTTCTCACACTGGCTAAAAATCAGACATGGACTAATTATGGAACAAAAGAAAAGTGTAAGTTCACTACAGGAAAGAAGTGAGGATATCCTTCACAGAAATTGTAGCGAGGAGTACAGATGCGCCTTTCATCTTATGGGAGAGAATTTGATTATTCATGCTTTTCCCTGGAAAGACTATTAGTGCACATACATGCACCACTTTCTTCAAAACACAGCTACACTAGGGTCATAACTCTCCCACAGCAGAAATCTCACTTTGCTAACTGTATAAAGACAAGATGGAATGAGGCCTATGGCCAGTATTTGGTCAGATTCCTGAGCATCTTAGTGGTCCCTGGCCTTGACCCATGTGTCCATAGTTCTGCTTTACTTGTCTGAAGATGGCTTCTTCAACCAGGACCCCTGGCTCCCTGTCTCAATGATTTTTAGTTGTGACAGATACTCTTCATGTCTAGGGAAATAGCTTTTAATTTCTCATTTTTCTGCTATTAGTCATCTATAGTATTTGGAAAGTTGCTGATATAGGTATATCATATCTATATACACACAATGCTCATGTGTGAGGATGAAGATCAGCCTGTAGCTTGCACTAAAGTGAAAGACATTTGTGTATGAACTTTCCTTTGGGGCACAGGGAGTGAGGGCTGGCCGTAGAGTTCCATACGATTCCTATAGCTGGAATGTGAGTCATTCTTCTCCAGACTATCTCTTCCCTCAGTTATTTTTCTCTACTCTAAAGTGTGTCTGCAGACGACAGCAAGAAAATATGCTAAAAGGTCAATAGCTATGGAGCAAACTACATTGTTTTATAATGTTTTCGGTATTTTGTGGCAGGATTTGAGCATGAAGCATTTCTTAGAGAAATATAGCCTGATTTCACGATTTCACAGGTAAGGAAACTAAGACTCCTAGCAGGTCACTTGATTTAGGAACCATCATAAAGTAAATGGCAGGGGCATTGACCACATCTTACTAATAACTAAAGTTTCTTCTAGATCAACACGTTGTCTCCTACATGGCACTAAGGGCATGTTGACTTCTACAAGGAAAATATTGTTGTCTAAAGTTATTCTGAAAAGAAATCAGACTTTGGCTTGGCTTTCTGTTTGGAAGGGGGAGCGAAACTAGATAAGTATGTAATGGGCAACTATGCCCTAGTTAAATAACAAAGGAAGGAATACTGAGAAAAATGAGCAGGTTCCTTCTTTCTCTTAAGTTAGTCCAACAGGTGACATCTCTAGCATACTTCATGGTCTATGCAGAGAGTTGCTGAATAACAGGTATTCGTATATTCCTTTTCACTGAAATAGTGTAAGAAAGAGAATTCATGATGTTTTCCAGTGGACATATGAAGATAAGNTGATTGGGGTGAATGGTAAAACTACAGCAATGTAGACTGGACACTTATTTGATCTACTTGATTGAACATACAAGCCCCCCAGCTGGATGGTAGGACCCTTGGGCTGTGTGGGTTTGGGCACAACTGCTTGCAAATTGGTTTCACATGAAGGATGCTTGTACTCATAAATTATTGCTTATTGCTAAAAATGAAAAAAAGCAATAGATAAAAAATAAGCTAGTAACATGCAGAAATTCACTATAATAGTACTCTAAAATAGAAAGTGATGGGCTGTTCACAAACACAAATGCAGAATGATTTTAAAACAAAGTATTGATGAGAATTTACTGAACTGTTCTCTAAGGCTTAATAAGAAGCATGTGTCTATAGCAAATATGCTGGCTTCCAAGGTTTCAATATCATTATAAATCCTTGCTTTGGTGTGGTATTAGTATTAAATTTAGAGAAAGAATGTCTCTAATATTTAGGTTTCCTAAGCATTTGAAACAGTTTATACATTTATTAGTGAGTTAATAAATGGTGTTTTGTGATTTATTTATTGTGGCTATTAAATAAATCTTGGATGTCTAATTTTGAGAGTTCGTAATACTAAAATTTGTTCTCAGTGACTTTTACTTGCTTCCATTTTTGTGGAACTAAATTTTAAGCTATTATATTTTAATGTGTTTCTACACCATTGCTAAACCACAATTCAGTCATGCCTGAATTAAAAAGCAGCATGACTCTTAGCATTTGATTTATGGGGAAAAGGGGACCCTAACTCTGAGAACCCATTCCTTCAGATGGTTTTCAGAACCATGTTCTGGAGCCAGTCCTTGCTTATTCTGTTATTGAAACAGTATCTTTATCAGAAGTTGGGGAGTAAATTTAGGACACACTCTTATTTTATCAGGGAATATTGCCTTTTAATCCCTAGGTCTAGAATAGCACACACAAACACACACGCATGCACGCACACACCACCACAACCACCACCACCACCACCACCACCACCACCACCACCACCATGAAAAACAGCAATTAAAAAAAAAGATTGCTGTCATTGTGTTATTGTTTTCAATTTAAAAAGTCCACTGCTTTCAGTCCTTTGATATGAAAGTGTTCATAAACATTCATTCACTGTCCTGTGTGGAAGGCAAGGGAAGGATGGATTAGAGGAGCCTGTGTCTCAGTGAGCTTGTTTACATTCTTGGTTACAATTCGGCTTAAATCTTGAATTAAATCCTCATATACTAACCCAATCACTTATTTCTACATAAAGAAAAATCATTTTGATATAGTATCCAAATATATTATCCCAAATCAATGTAATTCAATTATTATACCAATAAAAACACATTGCAAACTGAGCTAACTTACATCACATGTTTTACAATTCTTAGAAAACAAAGGATGCTAAATATCTTGACTCCACTTTCCTCCTATTAATTGAAGAACTCGAGTTAACATAGTAAAACAGATTTGAAAATAACACTATTTCCTCTGTACCATTTAAAATATGATTCAAAAATGCTTGATTAAGGGGAGACGCCATAACACGCCAGGCCAGGTACACAGGTCTACAG